>BGPR01009838.1:0-14166 GCA_013235015.1 Araneus ventricosus | reverse complement strand
CTAGGTGTTCAAATCTCCATAGAACTTTAAAAGCATTTATTTTTAGGAGTTTAATTAAAAATAGTGTTTGACAAAGTAAATTTGCTTGAATTTACTATAAAATATGCGCCAAGGTTTCGGTAATAAGCAAACCTTAATTCCTTACGAGAACGTTTAAGCAAACTTTGTTAAAAGTAATTGAAGTTTTGTTTAATTCCAGATGTATAGTCTTAAGTAAATTGTAATATTCTTAATGCTGAAACTCTCTTAAACAGTTTATTGTCTTTTTCATTGTTGATATAATATTTTGCGATGAAACAAAAAATAATTTTGCGTTCCTTTTCAAGGAATTCTAATATAATATATCTCTTCATTTTTGACATTCTTTGGGATAACCTATTCTTGTGTTATTTCCTTAGCAGTAAATATAACTTTAAAATTACAGGAAAATATAACCAGATAAAGTCTGAAATCTAATGTAATAATTTATTGAAAACTTAATTAATTATATCAACAAAAACATCATTATTGCAGCTTTTTTTGTAAATAAGTTAGAATTACTCATGTCAACGTGAATCTGGGTTTGCAAAATGCCAGTTCGTATTAGTAAATCAGACACGCTGATCACAAAAATGATATTTTTTTGTATTACTCAAGGATTTTTCACAAATCGAAAAAGGAATGGGCTATTTACAAAATTAGTGTGAAATATTATTGAAGAAATTCATTGTTATTTCAAATAAAAATCAATTTCTGAGTAAAAGAACAACAATAAATATGAAATACAGTATTACACTAATAGCAGTGAAATTATAAAATAAAACTGCACTTGTACGCAAGACGACAAAAAATTGCTGAAACACAAAATTTACTCGAATCGAGTATTCAATTTAAATATTTCAAAAGAAAGTGCTCAAGTTTTAGGATCACAACTTAAAAATAGAAATTCACTTGCTATAAGAACAGCATTTTATTAGAACAATAATTGAGGAAAAGAATTTACCACGTATTTGCTTCAATAAGATTCTCTTGTTTACTGTGAAGATACTTCTGGACTTCTAGCTAATTTATCTTCTACCACTGATCATGACCTATCTCAGTGAAGATTATATAATCTAACAAAAGAAACTTGAAAGTTATCTTTCTGCATAATGGTAAAGACCTAGCTTCAATTTTTGTTGTCCATTCAGTAATTTTGAAAGAATTGTACGAAAACCTTGATTTTCTCCTCATTAAAATATAATATCAAGTATTTCAAAGGGAAATTTGCGGGGATTTTAAAATTTAGAGCAATCTTTTATGCCAGCAACTTTACAAACATGTCTTGTTTCGTATATGAGTGGGGTACTCGATGAACAAACCAACACTAAATAAGAAAATAATGGTCTCTATGAAATTTTAAATTTAGGATACAAGTAGGTGATTGCACAGAACTTAATGGAAGCAATATATGTCTTCTTACCACCCTTGCGTATAAAATTAGGACTGAAATCTTTGGATAAAAAATGGTGGTTGCTTTCGATATTTAATTGATAGTATTCCACATTGTTCGGTAGTTAAAATCAAAGAAAGTGCGTTCGTTGGCTCAGATATAAGAAGGTTAATGAAGAATCAAAAATTCGAGAGCAAAATGAATTGATCCAGAAAAAAAAGCATGAGTTAGTCTTAAAGACGTCACTCAGAAATTGTAAAGAAATTGCAAGGATCCTAACTATGCCATGACAGTAGAAAATGTGCTACATAACTTTGAAAAAATGCTTTGTACCATAAGCTTTAAAATTCATTTTTTTGTACTATTAACTTGAGTATTTTCCTGAAAATCATGATGAACTGAGCAGTGGCGGATCGTCAGAGCAGAAGCAAGTAGTGCTTCAAAACTGATATAGACCTAAGTTGTAGAAAGGTTTGTGCGTATTATTTTGGTATATAGTTAGGATGTACTAAAAATTGATAGTTTTTTATTTATATGCAGAAAACTAGGGGGAAAATGTTTTTTGATTATAACTAAAATTCCTACTAAAATGTTTGATCGCAAACCACATATTTGTAATGATCACCCCACAAAAAATAAAGGAGAAAAAATTACAACTACTCTAGGATTTGATTTAAAATCTATTTACTGATTAGAGAAAGCTAAAAGAAGCCAAATGAGGGAAGCTAAGGTGGAAGTCGCGCCAAACGGGATCTGTGAAAATTGCAGCTCGACGGCTTCTAATTTCAGAGATTTTTTTCTGAATGAGAACTAGGTGTTGCTCAGTTCTTGAATTTTTATCATTTGGAGGAGCGAAATTCTATTCAGCTCTGCTCTGTCTATTTCTTAATTCATGGTTGATTTTACGTCTTCTTTTTACATTTTTTATTACTTTTTGCCATTTTCTTTGATCACTGAAAGAAAGTGGAAAATTAAGCCAATCAGAATAAAAATGAATATAGAAACTTTTAAAATAAGTTCAGGGGGATTGCAGCTCTGGAGCCCTAATGTAACAAACCACCACTTGTACTGAGTGGAGAAATGGATGAAATATTTCAAGAAGATATAAAATGCAAGCAGAACGATAACAAGGTCCTTGGGATGTGAATATGTCGGGGCTTAGAATAACAATGAACAAGTTTCAAATTATGAAGAAAATAAGCATTCCTTTATGGAGAAAGTAAAATGATTTTGCAAAAATTTTGATATTTTTTTATATATCTCTGATTATTATTTAATTTTTTGAATTATTTTTGTGAGTACGATTTAGTAAAATAATAGATATATTATTAATGAAAACTCGAAATGTTAAATTTCGCAATTGTAAAAATTCCTTACGAGATAGCGAAAATTGGATATTATTTTTAAAATCAGCATCACAAATACCATACAATTTACATTAATTTATGTAGACCTCAATCGAAAAATTAAATTTTGAAGTCCTGTGTTAAAATTACGCGGTTCAATATTACGAGGTCCGTCAAAAATTGGCCCTCGTGTTGCTGGAAAACGGGACGTAAGAAAACTAATCTAAACTCCAGAGCTCTCGCTTAGCGCGACTTCCCTATTTGGCTTTTTTCAGTTTTTCCTCAGTATTCCACTCATTTAGTAATTTCTTTAAAATCAAATTCTGGAGAACTTATAATTTTTTGCTTCTTTAGGTGTTTTGGGGTGCTGATTATGAAACTGAGATTTGCCACCAAAATTTTTTGTTGCAATTTCAGTTATAACTTAAAATAATTTTTAAAAAAATGTTTTCCAAGTTTTTTCACTTGTAACTCAAAAACTATCAATTTTTAGTACATCATCACTATATTCCAAAATAATCAGCACATTTCCTATAACTTAGGTCTAAACAGCTTTTGCAGCACTGCTTGTTTGTGAGCTGACGAGCCGCCACTTCAGTGGGCCTGAAAAACAAACAAATCGTATAAGTAATTTAAATGTTGCACACTTTCATCTCTTGTCTTATCTTAAAAACATTAAGAAACATATTAAGAAGTGAGGAGATGTGAACATTCAACCTTAAGAACATTAAGAAGCTTAGAAAGAATTTTTAAGGTTGAAGACACTCGGTCTCAAAAGCATTAAAAATTACTTTGAGAATTTAAACACTTCGTCTTAAGAACAACGTAAGACATATTAAAAAATATATTCTTCTGAAAACTTGTTAAAAAGTTACAATACTTTTAAAACTGGAATTAATTCTGACAAACACTAGAATTTATCTACATAATTAAATCTGAAAACACGATAAATTATTAACATAAATTAAATCTGATAGAAATAAACAATTGACTCTTAAAACCCTACCAGCTGAATTTTTTGAAATTGCTATTTAGATGCAATGTTCGAAAACGTGTTAAAATACCTTTCAACCAAGCCAATTGTTATTTACACGTAAAGCTTTAATAGTATAATATTATTCAACATTTTAACCCCTTCCGGTAAGATTTAATCATGAGAAGTTGCTTTGTATAGACATGAAAACCAATGACGAGTCATACTCCTCCATGAGGGAAGGGGTGAACCCTTTGCCCTCGAGGCCTTTTCCACTCGAGAGAAACAGCAACTCGAGACGTTTCTCGATGTTCTTGGTGAATTTCCTACCTCTAACTTAAAACGATTGCACATACAAATTTAATGCATAAAACTTTTAGACATTAACATTTTATCTATCTTTAAATTTCTAGGAAGATAATTGCTTAAATATTAATCCTTTTGCCCCGACTGTCAAGTTCGAACTTATCTCAGAAGGTGGACCGACGAGAACAAAGCCTGGGTCTCCTCAGACCAGACTCAAATCTGATATCTCTAGAGCAACACACACACAAAAGTCACTCATCGATAGAGGGGAAACAATGTAAGAGCTGTTTAAACGCCGGGTCAAAAAAGACCCAGGCTTGGATGGGCGAGGAATAACATCAAAAACGCATTCCGGTCCGCGCTCTCGAACTAATTTGAGATAAGAAAATCTTCTCTCCATTTGAAGGGATGACATTCTGCACTTCATAAGATTATACCCGATGAATTTAGGAGCCCACTTGAAAGAAAATATCAAACCAATCGCGTAAATTATCGCGTCAAACCAATTGGTGAGCGAGAGTCACCTCTCGAGTTGCGGCGTCGAATCCTGCAGTTCAGTTTCCGTCGGGAAATGTGAAAGGAAATCATAAACAAATAACGGAGAACGGAAAATAAGCGAAGAATAATAAATCGGGAGAACGAAGGGGCATCCTGGGTTGTCAGGGAGGAAAGACGCATCACACAGATGGCCATTCTCTAAAGGACAGCAGCCTTTGCAGTCTAAGCCACCGCCAAACTCAATGGGAGGAAATATTGGTTTCCTCTTCCGGAACATCGAGTGCGTGACTTCTACGGGTGCTGTCGGGCAGTGTCTGGTGATGGCCCCCAAAACACAATATTTTGTTCACTGAAGACTCCAAAGTTAAATACTGATGCGGGGACTTTAGAGCTTATAAGTTCTGAAGAGATCCGCCATCTGTAATTTTTAAAATTGGGTATTAAGCTTATTTGCACAGGAACGGATTTCTTCTGGCATGATGTCTAGAGTTCCGTGTTCATCTTTGCGTTAAGATCTCTGTTGAAATTTTGTGCTAAAGAGTTTCTTCCACACTGCAGTTTGATTTTAACGAAGTGAATTTATCAGTGGCATTTTTTGTTAGCAAGGTATTTAAAACTCCACAGAACTTTAAAAGCATTTATTTTAAGGAGTTTAATTAAAAATAGTGTTTGACGAAGTAAACTTACTTGAATTTCCTTTAAAATATGTGCCAAGGTTTCGGTAATGAGCAAACATTAATTCCTTATGAGAACGTTTAAGCAAACTTTGTTAAAACTAATTGAAATTTTAAACGTTATAAAGACCAAAGTGCAGAAAATGTTGTGCATATTATTTTGGTATATAGTTAGGATGTACTAAAAGTTGATAGTTTTTTATTTATATGCGGTAAACTAGGGGAAAATATTTTGATGTTTTTTGATTATAACTAAAATTCCTACTAAAATGTTTGGTCACAAACCACATATTTGTAACCCCACAAAAAATAAAGGAGAAAAAATTACAACTACTCCAGTATTTGATTTAAAATCTATTTAATGATTAGAGAAAGCGAAAAGAAGCCAAATGAGGGAAGCTAAGGCGGAAGTCCCGCCAAACGGGAACTGTGAAAATTGCAGCTCGACGACTTCTAATTTCAGAGATTTTTCTTCCGAATGAGAACTAGGTGTTGCTCAGGTCTTGAATTTTTATAATTAGGAGAGGAAAACTCTATGCAGCTCCAGTATATCTCTTACTGAATTCTTGATAGTTTTTCTGTCTTCATTTTAAATTTTTTATCAATATTTTGCCATTTTCTTTGATCACTGATTCCAAGTGGAAAAGTAAGCCAATCAAAATAAAAACGAATATAGAAACTTTTAAAATAAGTTCAGGAGGATTGCAGTTCTGCAGCCCTAATGTAACCAGCCACCACTGTTACTGAGTGAAGAAATGAATTAGATATTTCAAGAGGATATAAAATGCATGCAAAATGATAACAAGGGCATTGGGATGTGAATATGTTGAGGCTTTATAAAACAATGAACCAGTTTCAAAATCTGTAGGAGATAAGCATTCCTTTAAAGAGAAAGTAAAATAAATTTTTAAAGTTATATATATATATATAACTTTAAAAATTTATATATATATATATGATTATTATTTGATATATTTGAATTATTTTTTCAAGTAAATTTTAGCAAAATAGTGAATATATTGTAAATTCTTTATACGAGAATTTTTTTAAATGACTAAAGAATGATCTTTTAAGTTATGCAATTGTAAAAAACCTTACGTGTTACAGGAAAATGGATATTATTTTTAATATTGGCATGACAAATATCATACAATTTACATGAATTTATGTAAACAAAAATCAAAGAGTTAAATTTCATAGGCCTGTGTTATCATTTACAAACAAACAGTATTTGACATTTTTGGTCGAATTGCAATGAACTATAAAGAACAAATATTTTGCATCTGACTAAGAGTTGAATGTAGCCTAGAGAACTGTCCTTGCATCTTTAATATCAACTGATAAAAAATTCATTTTATGTTAAATAAAAAATCTTTTTTCCATTAATACCATTTAACAGTTAAGATTTTTTTTAAAGTTTGAAAAGGAAATATTTGTATTAACATTTGACAAATTTTTTACGTGACAAAAAATTGAAATAATATTTTGTTTTGAATTATTTATTCCTCGGAGACAAAATTCATCTGCAAAAATTGTTTAGGAAGATTTCTTCCAGAACATTCAAAATTGAATGTTTGAAGTTTAAGTAATAAATAAATTTATTTATTTTTTGTTTAAAAATGATAAAAATGAATGAAAAATTTTTATAGTGTTGCATCGTAAACACTATTTTTGATATCTGAATTTTAAACAGTAATTTTTCTCTGAAATTATCACCCAGCGTTCTGTATATTCAATGCAATTTAAATAAATTCTTATAGTAACTGAATAGATCTCTAGTTGTGATAATTTTCGAAGCGAAATTTTAATTCATAAACTCAAAATAATATTTCTAACTTTTTCTAACAATATTACATTCAATTACTTTTAATGGGATTATCAGTGATTGCTCTTCAACTCAGAAAAAAAGAACTACAAAAGAAGTTTCTCAAAGCTACAGCCCCCTACTCTAAAACCTCTCTCGTTTCTGTATCATTTAATTTCTTTTTCCAAAACACGATGTTCTTCATAAAGATGGGGAGAGTAAAGATTTCTGCTTTTTGAATTATTTTCTGTGTTTAATCCTTTTCTACTATTTGATAGTAAAATAGTAAGTATTAGTAAGCATTTTGCAATGAAGTTTGTTGAATTTCTGTTTTCGAATATATTTATATGCATGGTGCTCAAAGAACACTCCGGGGATGAAAATGCCTCCTAAGCTGATAAATGACTATTTCAAGATAATTATGTTGTTTGAAAATATACTACGCGTTGTCGCATACTATTATATTTATAATATTTTTCGAAACTCATGGCGAAGCAAGATGCAAACATGTGAGTGGTACTTACATCGCTTGAAAATATCTTTACAAATAAGAAGATTTTCAACCGAACACTTAAATATCTTGTAGCACTTTCTTTACTCTTCATATTTTTAAGCCAGAATTAATGCAGTGATCTGAATGCAGAATTTTAGTTTATACATTTTGCACACAGTTTCGAATACTATTGAGATATTTCAGATTCAAATATTTCAGATGAATATTTAAATATTATTATATAAATTAAAACGAAACTACTTTTCTAACTTAACATTTTAGATACTATGTCAGTATGATAATGTTTGTTACATTCGAGAAGTTTCTTTTCGTAAACTGTCAACAGCCATGTTAAAAAAATGTTATTTTGCAATAAAGGAAATGAAATCTTCAATTGGAAATAGTGCAATTATTCCCGACTTTAAACCTATTTGAGACTGACTTTTTGCTTACGAAATAATTCAGTAAGTATTACTTCAACAAAGTATCTTTGGAATCATTCGCACTTACATTACTTTTCCTGACATAGTTTATAAATTAAAAGAAATAGAAATAAACAGAAGACGTGAAGGAACGGGTTTTGAGAGCTCTACCACTAATTTAATTCATTCTTTTTCTATATATAATTTTTTCTAGGGCTGAAAACAAGTCTATATCATTTTAGTAACAATGCTTTAAATTATAGCTTGGACTTTTATGTCCGGGCTGGTAAACGAAAGTAAAAGTCGTTATCATTTGAATGTACTAGGAAATAAACGAAGTGGTACCAATTGAATTTGATTTGGAGGTTTCAACGCCGTCTGTTAGCTGTATGAATGTATTCGATTTGGAAAGAGGTCGAAGGAAAAACAATAATCTGAATTATACATTTCAATTATTGGACAACAGGGGAATCGATGTTAAAATTGGAGAAAAGTTTGTATGCCATTTCCTTTACAAATTTAACTTAATTATTCACATAAATAAGAAAAAATAATTAATGGAATAACAACTCTCAGTGTTCAAGGTCATAAAACTACTATTTCTAGTGATAACGGTTGCAAGCATCAGATAGAAAAGGTATTATACGTTGATCATTGGCAAGTTTGAGTGAAAAAAAGGCAGACATCATATTTACTTTTTCACTCTCTGGAAATAATGGAATTCGGAGAAGGAAAAATCTAAATATTTTGGAAAATTAGATTATTGAATTTCAATAATATATAAAAAAATTATTTTATTTTAATTTGTTGAACAAATCTGATTTTTTGAAAATTGCATTTCGAATTCATTTAGACGGTGTCATTTAGATTTTCAGAAATGAATAATAGATGGCAGCCCTAGCATAATGTTTTTTAATTGAAATCCACTATATTGTCGTTGTTTTTACAACCAAATCGCATACAGATGGCATCACGAGTAGGATAAAAATATTCGTCAAGTTTCTCCGTATAAGATTTTAGTTTCGAAAATTCTTTGTTCAAGTTTATTGCAAGTGCAAGACAAAAAAATATAAAATTTTATAGTCTTATTATTATTATCGGATCTCAACTAGGTGTAGAAATTCTCTTCTATTTACATTTTCTGCCTCCATTTCTTTCTTTCAAGATATATTTTCGTAAATTAGCGTTTACATTTCACAAAATTTATCAAGCTAAAGATATGAAGGGAATTTTTTAAAAATTAATCTGTGGAAATAAGAAAAAAAATACTGTTGTTAATTATATATTTTTGTTGTAAATCCGAAGAGGATATCAAAGACAGATTGATATTATTTTTAAAATTTAAGTTTTTCTAATTTTAATTATTCGAAAACTTATAAAAGAAAATTAAGTTAATGAGTAATTTTAGTTTCCTGGTCTCAATTATATGCATTAAACGTAAAAAAACAGAGTCGAAGATATATAGTTAAGATCTTTTTTTCTTCCTATCAAACTTTATAATACATCATATTGACAATAGTTTTGGTAATTACAAATGAAAATATGAAATTATTATAATTATTTTTTAGTTTTCATTTTGATAAATCATTTGGCACATTATTTTCGCGATAACAGATAAATTCACTCCATTCACTTTTCAGGTAGTTTAGTTCTTTTATTGTGTTGTCACTTTTCTTCTTTGTTCTGCTACGATTCTTCTGATTTTCTGCTCTTTCTCGTAAGATTTTTCTGCTCTTTCTCGCCAAAAAAGAAAACAAAAATTTTTAATAATTTTCTGTTCGTTTTGAATTCTGATATGTAGATAGTTTATTTAAATGTGGAGTGCATATGTTACATATTTCCAACGTGTAATATTACAAACTAGTCGCATATATACATTCTTAATGTAAAAAATACTTTCTTGCTCAGAATATCTTTGGTGCTGCCATCTATTAACGTATTTGAGAGTTAGGGAATCACCTTCTAAGCGTCAGACAACAGACTACTACGCTTAATAAAAGTCCATCGGTGGATTAACAATATACACAATAAATGGTTAAAAATGAATAAATAAAAGTGATGGTAAAAGTAAAAAAATAACCATCATATATATTATTAGTTTTTTAGGATTATGACACTGTCATTTTTTCTTTTATTTCTAGTATTAAATATTTTTTATGGGGCCTTCAAACGATTTCTAAGCATTCGAAGATCATATATTAATAATTTTAGATGAAATTTTAGGTAATTCCCGCTCATGTCTAAATTGGAAAAGTGAGCAAATTTATGCGATTTGGCGGTGTAGTATCGCGGAAAGAAAAGGAACCTCCCCGCATTATTTTGCCATAGTTCATCACGTATTAAAGCAAAAAGGACCAATTTTCAGGAAATAAGGTCTAGTAAAAGATTTCACTTTTAAAATTTTCATAAGAGGTCATACATATTTATAATTGCACTAACTTTAAAATTTGCAATGGAAACGCACATTTTTCTTAAAACATTTCGAAACTGCATAAAAATTTATGCTGGAATACCAAGTTTCATCATCCCAGCACTTTTTGTTTCGAAATTATAAGGTAATGAAATTTTGAGTTCCTAATGTTAAAGTAAAATTTTGAATTTTGATTGATATCTTGAGAAATAATATAACTATTGACCTAGATTTTTGTTATGTAGTAGTATGAATTATACTGCACATTTTATACTTTTAATTTTTATTTTAAAATAAGTTCGAGCGCATGAAATATTTTATTTAAATTGATGTCTAAAAAGTTTAGAATAGGAAAACAGTAATCGAAGCAAATGGCCATATCATAAGCCGATGCAAAATTTCAGCTTATTTGCACAAAAAGTTTTGAAATGACATTAAATCTTTACTTATCTACTAGTTGAATAGCCCTTTGCTTGAACGGGTACAAACATTTGCCCCGACAAGGGGGGCCTGGCTCCCAGAACTTCCATTGGCGCCACCTATGATCGCGAGCCTGTCTAAAATCTATGAATTAGCGCATTCTTAACAGCACTGCTTTCTATATAAAGACTTGCTCCCATGACCTGCAGCCTGACTTATCTTGAGTTTCAAGAAGTCTTTCATATTAATTTAAAGATAAACAACTTACGTATGAAAATTATCGAGCGAGAAAAGTCCGTAGACATTTCAAACCCGTTATTAAAATCAGAAAACTATCGAACTGAAAAACAATTTGCTGGAGAAGCATTCTATGCTCATTTTTTTCGTTTTTGGCATGAAAAAAATTAGTTTAAATATCAGCTAAAGAGTTCGTTGACACAAGCGAATGATAAGGATACAAATTAAATGAAAATTGTAACATTTATAATACAGTAACAACTTCTTTCATTGAGCATATAACATTTGTGGACCAGAAGCTAATTATCAACCAGCAGAGGTCGCTTCTGTCGATATGATCACCAGAGAACTTCAAGCTGCATAGGAGACAGTGAGAATAATAGAGAGAGATCGAGAAATGACTGAGAATGTAGGGTTAATGACGTGAGGTAGGGCAGTTTTTACAAATTTTAGCGCCCTGGTATCGAGTAATATTGTCGCCCCCTTCAGGAACAAAAAAAAACCCTTTTTCTCTGAGTAACGCTTTATAATTTTGCCAATCAACGTCTTTTCAAAACAGGATTTTACAAGTGAGTTTCAGCATCGTACCTAATTTCTATTATTCGCATAATTTAATATTTTTCTGACAGCCCAATTAGCCCACTGGTTAAGATGGCCCTGACGAAGGGGCCATTCAAATCCTATAACATGGTGAACTAAACTACGTGTCTTAAAAACAGTAAATAGCTTATTAAATAACGCTTCCTAAGTAATCATGTCCTACGGATTCTATCCAGATGACACTTTTGAACATCCTGTGGCAACGGCTTCGTCCCCTACGAAGAGAGACAGATTGTGCGTGGTAGAGAAAGGAACGGTTTGGAAGGAAGGCTTCGTGGAGTCTTAATATTTCTTGTAAATTGTATACATAGTTTAGATAAAACCGTATCTATATATATAAGATTAATAATAATAAACAATTTGAAAAGGCACTATTTGGATTATATGGCACCACTGAACTAAAGATGCAACATCATGTAACATTGTTTATCATAATTTAATATAAGAAGTTAGTGGAATGAATCGTGCTATCATTTTATGGAAACTAAACACTGCCTGAATAAAACGGTATATTGGGTGATAATTCACATATTCATTAGATTTTGATTGAGAATAATGAAGAAACTTTGTCTCAATATATTCAAAAGCATGCATTATAAAAACAGACGCAATGATTTTAGATAAACATATTTTCATCTTGAGCGGGTAACTCTCCTGCAACGTCCATGTTGTTCTCGAAAAGTATTTTCAGTTATATAACTCAAATCCTGCCCTATTCATAACGTCTCAGTAATGTGACTAGGCAAAAATATTCAGATGTGAAGCAGATGACCGGGGGCCACAAAATTTCGCCGTGGTGATGAGCTATAATGCTTAATATTAGAAGAGTTCCGAGTAAAGCCCTATCATCATTGGCGGCGACTGGGGGGATGAGGGCAACCAAACACCTCTTTTTACGAGAAAAATTAAATTTTTATATTATTTTAGTGGCCCAAAACTAGGAATTATAAAAAAATGCAAAAGTGGAAAGTTAAATAAGGGATCATAGATGCTTGATTTTCAATTAACCCTCTCACATTCACGAAAACGTGAAGCCAGATGTCTTGAATTGCCTAAAAATGAAGAAAACTGTCCAAATTGCTATCAGTGTTACCTGCCTACTCCCCTCCCCGCACTAAGACGACTCCTTACCTCTTAATAGACCACTGGTGAGACCTGTTCCTTGACCGAAAATTTTCTTGCCTTTCCTGCAAGCAAAATCCACATTCAAACTGGTCGGTCGACCTTGACGTATTGTTTGTTGTCCTGAACTGGACAACAGGTGCAAGGAGGGGACTGCAAGTGAAAAGTCACGCTGCTGATAATCTCTCATTGGTTATCGCGTTTGGCGTGAATTTAAGGGGGTATAGAGGAGGAATGACAGTACAGATCACTTGAAATTCTTGTATAGGCTGGAGCTTTAAACATATCTAAGAAACGAGTCGTTTTAACGTTGGAGACGCGCATTGAAATGATAGTCATACGAAAAAGTAAATTCGGACAGGAATTTGGCGTATAATTTTGGTTGTGGGACAACCCAAATGAATAAAATTTGGAAAGATAAAATTATGATTCGACAAGAATGGGAAAACATAAAGTTTCGGTGTGTAAAGAGAATGCAAATGGAAAAATTTCCAGAAATCAACGAAGCCTTAATTGAATAGTTCAAATTAGTCCTGGCGAAGAATATCCCAATAAGTGGAGCTTTGATGAAGCAAATAGCAATGGAGATTACGGTCGCCCTCGGAACAAAAGACTTTTGAGCCAGCAACGGTTGGTTCGACAAGTTACGAGTTCGGAATAATGTCGTGTTTCGTACATTATGAGGGAAAGCTGCTAATGTAGAAGAAAATTTATAAGAAGACTGGACAACGAGACTATCATTCATTTTAGCTGGGTACGATGACAAAGCAATTTTTAACATGGACGAGACGGGACTTTTTCGTTCCCTCCCAAATTACGAAGTCGGCTGACAGCAAAGGAGGAAAACAAGCAAATGAGGGGATTAAGATATCCTTTTGCGCTAGTGCGGTGGGAAAAAAATTAAAGCCATTGATGATATGGAAGTAGAAAACACCAATATGGTTTAAGAGAAAGGACATTAGCAAACTTGGAATTCACTGCAAGTCACAAAAAGAAAGCCTGGATGACAACTGCGATCTTAGAAGAGTGGCTTACGGATTTTGATCTAAAGATGGTCAAAGAATGAAGAAACGTTCTTCTTGTCTTATACAACGCAACCTGCCATAAACATCAAACTGTTTTTAAAAATGTGAAACTGGTATTTTTACTCCCTAACGTGACCTACAAGCTTCAGCCTTTGGACCATGGCATAATCAAATGGTTTAATCTAGAATACCGACTATAAGCCTTGCAGTCGATCATCGCACGAATGGATGATAGTGCGAATGCGTCAGAATTGGCTAAAAAGATCACCGTAGCCGACGCCGTGCAATGTTCCAAGTCTGCTTGGAGAGATTTCGATTCGGGTTTGGTGGTTAAATGCTTTGCAAGTTGTGGTATGACAAAATCAGCGATAGGAAAGCAGATTTTTCCGTTCAATGAAGACAAAAACTGTCGATAAAATAGTGGA
>BGPR01009837.1:33721-55516 GCA_013235015.1 Araneus ventricosus | reverse complement strand
TTTGGCGGTTTTTGTACTTACGTATTAACGCCAATTTGGCGGTTTTTAAGTGCCGCCAACGCCACCGCAGCTACAGATTTGGCGGTTTTTAAGTGCCGCCAATTTGGCGGTTTTTGTAAACAAGATTGCTCTCTATTGGCGCATTACCGCCAATCTGTAGCCTCGGTGGCGTTAATACGTAAAGTACCAAATATTTATATTAAGAGTAAAAGAATTTTGTTCTTCAAAAACACAATATTAAAAATGCAGCAGTTTGGAAATAAATTAGGTGTGTTTTTCATCTTTCAGTAAAGATTAAAGTATACTATTTATTAATTATTAATGGTATACTTTAATTAAATATTAAGAGGCACTACACGTTCAATTCTGAACTAGAATAGTGATAAAAATAGTATTTTTATAGACGATTCTTGGATTCCAAAACCTTCTGCGCATGCGCCAGGCGGAGTTGATTTCACCAAAATAGGAGTGAAGGGGAATATATTTATATTTTAGTAGCGCGACCTAACAAAAATTTCCGAAATGAGCTCATCTCACTCATTACCTGTCACCCCTTTCCGGAGTGAAATCGCCCCAAAGTGCTAGTCTTAGTGTTTTGAAAAGATCACTAATTGGAATTTGGGACAAATCTAAATCCAAGGCAATTTTTTCTTTAAAAAATAATAAAAGGTAAATAAACGAGGTGGCAAGTGACGTGTGTGTTCCAAGGAATGATTGATGTTGTTTTAAAAATCTGATTAGGTTTATTATTATAAGAGTTGAGGTGTTAAGTATTAAATTTCCTTATATTTTTTGAATTCACCATTCTAAAATTAATATGAAAAAAAAGGTCAACAAACAACAACGGCAAACACCAGCATAAACGATAAGAATTTTAACTATTTTTTATCTTAATGTAAATAAAAGTCATTGTGGCTGTGTATGTGGGTATGTGGCTATGTTCCACATCTCCTCCTAAACCAATGGACTGTTTTCAACCAAATTTTGCACACTTATTATTTTAGACAAGGGGAAGACACTATGAACTTTTCTAAGTCCAAAAGTTAATTAAACGTCTGTTAATTAGAAATTAATTAAATTTTATTCATTAGATTTATGAACAAAATTTGAAGTACCTATACAATAAATAGTTAATAATTTATGGATAAAATTAGCTATCGGCGGTTTTTAAAAATCGTCTGGTTCAACTGATATTCTCATTTTAATTAAAAAACATTTCAGACGATAAAACAATTTTGGGTATTGTAATTTTCTATAGAAAAGTAGTTTTTTACATCAAAAATATTAGACAGGAAAATATTTTAATCCCGAGCAACGCCGGGAATAACAACTAGTTATCAATATTATTTTATAAAAATGCATTTCTTTCAACGGTCATTTTTTTAAAGGAAAATATGCATAAAGCATTATTTGAAAGTTTATTGAATTAGGCGTTAACGCACGAGGCAAACTTCATTAAATTATTCATATTTTGTGGTGAAAAGCTTAAAATATCTTTTTTTTAAATAGTAGGCTGTAAATTAGAAGGTTCTATATTTGATTTGGTAAAATTATTTTTTTTAAATACATCGTTTAGGTATATCTTCTGAAATATTTCTTTCTACGCCCAAAAGTAGCATAGTTTTAAATTTATTAACTTTCGAAGTATCGAACTCTATAATTTAAATGTTACTGCTGAGAAGAAAATTTAACGAATGCCTTTCATATGTTATAAAGACATAAATTTGATAGTGTATGTGACGCGCGCACACTATCAAATTTTTAGAATTTTCTTTCTGGCATACATTAAAATTTCATTTTTTGGCTTAATGTTGCTCTTTAGAAATTTAAAAAAATTTTGTGTTAAATTATTTTGATTGTAAATATTTTTGAACATTTCAAGACCATTTCAATTTTCTAATTTTAAATATTCCGACAAGACTTTGGCTTATTAAATATTATAAGAAATGTTTTCTGCAAATTCAATTGTATTTTTGATTCTCAGACGTTTTTACTTTCTCGTATACGAAGTATACAAAGAGAAAGTATTGTAATCGTCAAAAAATTCGAACTCGAGATTTTGACGAATCTCCACGTTTTAGACCTCCCTGAGTCCGAAAAACACAATTTTGGAATAATGCCTGTCTGTGTGTGTGTGTCTGTCTGTGAACACGATAGCTCGAAAACTATTAGAGCTACGGGGATGAAATTTGGCATGTGGTCTTTAAACATAATTTGTAGGTTTCTATCAAATTTTGGACAAAATCCGTGAACGGGAAGTCTGTCTGTCCGCTGTCATGTGAACACTATAACTCAAAAACTTGAATAACTAGATGGATAAAATTTGGTACACAGTTTTATCGTCATGAATGTAGAGCCGTATAAAATTTTGGGCCAAATCCGTCAAAAAGAGGCGTTCAAATTGCATATTCAATTTCTTTTAATCCGATTCTCATGCGCATGCGTATTGGTAGCAATCTGTTGTTGTTGTAAATTTTATTTACAACAATAAATAATGTTTTCAAGCATCAATTGTTAACAATTTTTTTATTGTTGTAAATCAAACCGATCTCATTACTTCAGCAAATCTTTTATTCATGCGCTTGTGCAATTGTTACGGTTGTGGTAGTATAAATTGTTTTCTTGGGAATTCAATTCCAAAGCAGAATTTTCGCTTTAGTATTCATTGCATTGCCTATTTTAAAGTAATATTTTTTTGATACGTGGCAACAGATATTTGATTTCAGGTTTTTTTTTTTTTTTTTTTTTTGTTTTACTTTCTCGTATACGAAGTATACAAAGAGAAAGTATCTCCACTTAGAAAGTATACGAGAAAGTTTAGGGGAGACCACTCCCACTGGTTTTTATATACAGTGTCCATTCTTATCGAGAACCAATAGCTAATTTCTAAACCGTTAGCTATAGGCATATAGTTCCAATGGTAAAAATGCTTTAAATGAAGCGAAGAATTATATTTTATGCTTTTTTGAATCAATAAATCTGTTTCTGAAAAAGTTACGAATTCTGATTTTTTAAACGGTCCCCTGTTCTATCAATCATATTTAGTAAAATATTCTTCACACACTAACAGTTTACACTAAAAAATAAAGTTCCACTCTTCTGCGACTAAAACTGACCGAGTTATGAAGCTTTGAATTTTATAATTTTAAACCAATCAATGGCCTCGTCGAGCAAGTTTTGCGCATTGATTGGTGGATCGTCTTCGAGGCGGTAATTGAAATGGTGTAAAGTGGTCTAAGTCAGCAATATTCAAAGCTCTATAACTGGGTCAGTTTTAGTCGCAGAAGATTGGAACTTTTTTGTTTAAAATGTTAGAGTGTCAAAAATATTTGATTAAATATTATTGATAGGACCGGGGGACCGTATAAAAAATTATAATGTGTAACTTTTTCAGAAATATATTTATTGACTCAAAAAGCATAAAATATAATTTTTCCCTTCATTTAAAGCATTTTTCGAATTGAAACTATATGTCTATCCCTAATGGCTTAGAAATTGGCTATTGGACCACGATAAGTGTGGACACCCTGTATATGAGCAATCAGTATGGACTAAGGTGATCCGTATTATGTACTAATATGAATAGAAATCATAAGGAACAGGAAGCGGATATATTTCTACGAAAATTAGGAGTTAGACAATGGAGCCTTGCTCAGCACTTAGGAAAAAATTGGACACCAATCTACCATGGCCACATACCAAATTTCATTTATCAAAGTAATTTTTTAAAGAATTTATTGCGTTCTAAAGTATGCGTATATACAGACAGACAACCCTTTGACGATTTTGGTCCCAAATTTGATACAAACCTACATTCCTGATGATAAAAATGTATACCAAATTTTATCCACCTAGCTATTTAAGTTTGTGAGTTACCACGTTCACATTAACACAGACAGACAGACTTCCCGTGGACGGATTTTGTCCAAAATTTGATAGAAACCTACAAATTATGTGTCAAGATCACATACCAAATTTCATCCCTCTAGCCGGGGGGGCAGGGTACCCCCATCGGGGAAAATTTTTGTACAACTGTTGTTGATAAATAAGAATTTGTCGAAAATTTGAGACCAATTTCATTACACTCGTCCCAAATTGGGCGCCCTGTCTAGCAAACTAATGCCATTCCTGGCTTTAGCTCTAATAGTTTTCGAGTTATCGTGTTCACAGACAGACATAATTCCAAAATTGTGTTCTTCGGACTTAGGGAGGTCTGAAACGTGGAGATTCGTCAAAATCTCGAGTTCGAAGTTATGACGATACTGCTATACTATATTAAACTTCACTAAAAAAAGGCCTAAAGTAAAAACACGTCCAATACAATTACATAGTCAAAAAAAGACAACTGAGGAATTAATTTTTTACATATTAATTTTTTACATGATTGCGAAGTCATCCATGAACCAAACGATAAACCACCTTCAAATAAAAACACCATAAAGAAACGAACAGTAGAAAGATAAATACCGAACATCCTTTTCGAATGTCGATTCCTCTTGTCAATATTTTTCAATTTATCTTTTTTTATTCTCCCCTCCCTCCTTCCATAGATAAATCGATCAACGACCCATTTTTCGAACGTGTCCACTCTTTCTATTTTTACGTCCGCAACACCACGGAACAAAGCCTGACGTAGCGCTCACGTCATCACACATCAAACCGTGGCGAATGAGTTTGACGAATAATGCAAGCGTGAAGCACCAGAAATCCCATCTTTAGCAGCTGTTTTGAAAACCCGATATCTTGTTTTTTCGCATATGACTTGTCGCTGTCGATTAGTATCAGACGATTTTTGAGATTTCAGGGTTGCCATATTGGCCTTTTTGAGGCCAATTTGGGAAATTCCGTCTTTTTTTTAACATTTTTGTTATAATAACTAAGGAAATTCAATAATAGTGATTTTAAAAAGAATTCAATTCAGAAAAGTAATTTTTTTAAAAAAGTGTTTTCAATTTGTAAATGTTGAAGAATCTGAAAGTGTTCCAGTATTTTTCATGGTTAAAAACTTTAATTTTTAATAGCTATAGTTAATAATTATAAAA
This sequence comes from Araneus ventricosus, assembly GCA_013235015.1. Lineage (NCBI taxonomy): Eukaryota > Metazoa > Arthropoda > Arachnida > Araneae > Araneidae > Araneus > Araneus ventricosus. The sequence continues at coordinate 50,474 of BGPR01009837.1, read as the reverse complement.
TATCAGAACATACTAACAGAAAACCACGCTATCTTGTGTTTTCGCATAATTACTTGTCGCTGTCGATTAGTATCAGACGATTTTTGAGATTTCAGGGTTGCCATATTGGCCTTTTTAAGGCCAATTTGGGAAATTCCGTCTTTTTTTTAAATTATTGTTATGATAACTAAGGAAATTCAATAATAGTGACTTTAAAATGAATTCAATTCAGAATAGTCACTTTTTTAAAAAACTGTTTTCAGTTTGTAAATGTTGAAGAATCTGAAAGAGTTCCAGTATTTTTCATAGTTCAAAACCTTAATTTTTAATGGCTATAATTAATGATTATAAAGCTCTTTATTGACATTCACGATTTTCATAAAGATAAATAACTGCAGTGTTTTTTAAAACTTATACGAAGCTATATATTGAATAAGTATTCATTTTAGTGTATTTAAAACACTTTTTATATAACTTGACATGTTTCATGTTTTCAACGATAGAAGTTTGTTATCGAATTTACACTCAGTTTTAACGTGCTAGAATTTTGAAATTTTGTTGACTCGTGTGTCTTCTCGATGACAGTGCGCTATTTTAACTTTTTCTGAACTTAATTAATAGTTAATCGACTAATTTAATTAAATTTTGATTCCATAGATTGTGGGCCGCCAGTAGTGAATATCAGAAAAACCGATTTCAGATTTTCGTAATTTTTATAGTAATAAATTAAAGACTGAAAACCTGAAAAAAATTTAAAGATTCCACTAATAAAAATGTGTTTTAAAAAATGTTTGTATAATCTTAAAATAAATTTAATAAAAAGTATACATGGAGAATGTATTGTAATTCTCCAAAAATTCAACATCGAGATTTTGAGTTGGAGAAGGTCAAAATTTTTCAATATTTAAAAAGTTATGGAATTATGTCTATGTGTCTCTCTAACGAGGTATGGATGAAATTTGGCATGTTCTTGCATCAAAGATGGTGGATATGTATTTAATTTTAGACAAATCCATCAACGGGAAAATGTATTACATTTATTTGTTTAATGGAATGTCGGAGATTTTTTTTCTATTGAAATTCTTCTGTAGAAAAGCAGTTTCAACAATAAATATTTATAACAGCGCAGATTTTGGAATGAGAAGTTAATAAATTAAAATATTAACATCAATACTGTAAATAGTGCATTCTAGACAGTTTTAATCTGTTATTGATTTTATTAATCAAATTTTAAAATAATGAAGCTCATAACAATGATTATTTTTGACATGAGTTGAGGAACTTAGCTGCATTATTAAAATTTGATATTTTTTCCGTTAAGCAGGTTGTAGAAGTGCTTTAGACATTATTTCACATAAGTTTTTATAAATTAATTTTTTTATTGTATTAATGGCTTTTTATTAGAATTCACTTTCAAGAAAGAAATACATTTTTCAAGTAAAAGTTCAACGGATAAACAGCAAGGTTACTTGAGAGTATATATAAACAGCGCCTCACTCAATGAATCAAATTTCGGTTTTATTTTTTAAAGAAATTTGGCACTATTTTGCGATTTATGTCTGGCAACCCTGTTGAGACGGAAATTTTACAGCTTACGGGGTATAGTTTTCCGCATCGGTTGACGCAGTGTTGCAACGTTGAGTTCAATTAAGAATTTTTGGTTATCGTTGAAGTTGACTGTATGTTGAACATTCGAAATGGTAATTGAACAGAGTATATCGTTCCGGAAAAGAATATACAAGTAAATAAAAGAATATTGTGAACGCTTTGCGTTCGCTTCAACGCTCTAGTTACACAGGAAATAGGCTGTTTTGTTAAAATGGAATAGTTATTTTAGTATTAGTAAACATGGGATTCATTGTGCATTGTGAAAAAATGCAGCCTAGAGTAAAATAGTTGGATTTGAAATGCAGATGTTGTTAAACGAATCGTATTATTCTTTTTTATTGTGTGAGAGTTCAGAAATAGCAAATGGGAAGTTTTTATCAACTTTTTTATAAAGATGTATATGAGAAATTTTAACGCAAAACATTTTGAAGAAGTTTATGTAAATCATAAAGAAACTAACGATTTTGTTCTGAAGTTTCAGGCTGAAAAATTTCGAATTCCTAATCAGTAAATTTAACCATTTTCACAACGAATTAAAAAAAAAAGTTTTAACCATTTTAACAAATGCACCGAAATTATTTCCGCATAATGATGAGAAATAACTAAAATTTTTCTTTTGCGAGTACCTCGCTTTATAAATGACAATAAATAATGAACCTCACTCAACACGTTTTCATATTTATATTCCAAAAATAAGTTTATTCAGGTAAAAGTTAATGATCTCGAATCGTCAATTTAAATATATTTGTAAATCATAAAAATAACAGTTTATAATATTTGCGCTGACTTCTAAAATATTAGAAAATAACTTTTGCAGAAATTGCGACTCAAAAGCTTCAGATGTGAAATTTCGAAATTTAGTAAGAGGATGACGACTAAACTTTTAAATATATTGGTAGCAATAAATTTTATTTTGACGTTTGGTAACGAGAATATTCGATAAGTTTACTTGAAGAAAGCGTTGTTGCAGAATTCTAAAAAAATCGTTTGGCAGTCTAAATGCGAATCCGTAAATTGTATAGTTTCGCAATTAAAAATAACGATTTTTGAGTGTTCAAAGCAAACTTATTATGATATTGAAATGAAATATATTTCAAATTATTATTTTTATTAGAGAAACCTGTTTATTATATGAATTTCCTCATTGTTCTGCTATTATTATTGTTTTTTAATGATAAATGTTTTGTTCTTAAATGAAGCACGGTCTTATTCATTTTGTCATTCAGCCAGTTTGTTAGTCTACATATTTTGATGTGAGCTTTTGATCTCTTAAAATCTTTCATGTTATTAATTTTCACATATTCTTGAATAAGAATTCATTTTGATAGTTTTTTTATTTATTTTTTGTGTATGTTGAGAATTTTATACCTTTTTACATACTTTCCTACAGTTCTCTTAAAAAATTTTCAACTTTTTGTTTTATTATCTTGAAGCATAAATTTAAAAAAAATAGTGTTCGGAATTGTTTTATCGGCGAATTGAATTTATTATGAAAAACGATGTTACGATAATAAATTTAAAATTATGATATTATCGTTCTTTTAATTGTTTTAAGTGCGGAAAGATTTTTTTTTCTTTATCTTAATGCCACGTTTTTTTTTTTATTATTATCTCTGTTTTATATGAAAAAAATGTAACTAAGTGAATTGTTTCACGTTTTTAAATTTTCTTTCTTTTTATTATATTGCTTCATAAAGCTGTTGCAAAATCGTCATAAACGCATCAAATTTCAAATTCCAGGCACAAACAATTATGTTTTCTGTTGGTTCATATATAGGTCAAATTTCTGTAAGGATACATTCATGAGATTACTGACACGCTATCAATTCGTCAGCTTGGCATAGATCAGATAATTTTAATAAAATCCTTCTGTATTACGTGCCTTTTTTATCTGATAAGACTCGAGTATTCTACGGAAATCCTGGCTTCTAAAATAGTAGTCTGCTGCTTTTATCTGTAGCTCTTGTAGATGTAGTTCTTATCTACTTTCAGTAACTCTTCTTTACATACGTGACTTATCGTTCATCGGCTGCCAAGACAAATTATTGACGTTAACGTTTAACGTTTCCTTGATAGTTACGTAATCAGTATGCGAAATTTGATATAAGCAAGCGTTCTTTTTTTACGTAAACTACAAGCAGATATGCTTTTATCGGATTTTTTGAAGGAGGTTATCTTTGCATAATTAAAGTTGATGTTGTTGTGTAAACAGCTCGTTTCAGCTGGAAGGTGAAATCTAATATGTAAGGATTGCGATATAATGCCTTGACTGTACTTTTAATCTGTGTTTTTCTAGGGTTTTTAAGTTTATCTTATCTGTGAAATTGATTTTATTTTATTTTCGATGTGTATTTTAAGATGTGTTACGTGATCGCTAACATGGAGTGAAAGTTTTCAACGTTTGCATGCGTGTTGTGTGCAGGATTTTTTCCCCCCTCCTTTTCGTAGAACTAACTGGTTGTGAAGTTTTTTGGAAAGATTCTTGAAAGTATGTTTCGATAAGATGTTTTAAACGAGAAAGATGATACAATGTTTATCTGCTTTTTTTTTCAAAGGATTGAGGAAATCGGTTAATGTGTACTTATTTAAAGCCTTTTTTAAACTTTGATATAATAACAAATTTGAAATATTTTTAAACCAGTTTTACTGATTTCAAAACGGTTATCTGTAAAACTTTAGAATATTGATTAACTCCTTATTTATTTACTTAATCTAAGTTTTTTTCTCTCTTTCTCTGCCATTTTACTCCATTTGTGTTCTATGCGCAGTTTATGTTAAATGATTATTCGCAACGGATCTACTGAGAAGATCCATTAGACTTTTATGCGTTACGAAATTTTAGTATATAACAACGGTTACCAGTTAAGACAAAATGTATCTTAATTTATATAAATATTTTAGTTTGATTTCGGAATCGAGCATTTTTTTTTAATTCATATTATTTCATTTTGTTACAAGACCAAAAAAAAAAAAAAAAATGCATTTAGCCGTCCAAGTGCCCATTTCTTTTAAGCTTTTAGCTTTGAGGTTAGAAAATTCAGCTTTTAATGTGAATGATCCGCCTCTACTTATCGTCACGCCTTTCCAAATCAACTTCCCGGAAAAATTCTCTACATTTAGACATTGTAATTATCGACTCTGTCCTAAAAATATATGCATGAAGATATTTGCCTTACGTCGTAATCCAAGAAAAAAGAATCTCGACTTTTGTTTGTAAATATACTTTGATTCAAAAGAACAATAGAAATAACTCAGTCGAAAACAAAACAAAAAAAAGTTGTTTTCCCTTTAAAAATGGGAGGGGGGGGAGCACACTGGGTGATTAATAGCAACATGTGGATAACACCTATGGCTCGAGATGCCTATTTGTCTGTGGCTACGAAACATCGCCAAGAAAAAAAGTGGGGTGGAAAAAAAACTTTTCGGAGGGGGATGGAAGAGGGGTGTGCGACGTGATGTCCGATTTGCCCACAGTTTTTGACGGTTCCGAAATTCCACTCACATGTGCGGAACTGAAGAGGAAGCCAAAAACCGAGGGGATGGAGAGAAATGTGCAACGTCAGCTTTCTCTTTCAGTTCTGCTAGTGGCGGGGAGGGGGTGGAGAAGAAAAGGGAATTCTTTTAAAGTTGAGGAAGAGCGAAAACAAGATTCGCGTTATGATGATGATAGTTGCCCATAAACTGAAAGTGGTATTGGAATTCCAAGATAAAAATGAGTGCCATTTTTGGATCAGAATGTAATAAATTGATTCGATTCGTTAGTGTGAATTCTAAAATTACTTTTCAAAAGTCAGGCGAGGGCAATTCGTTTGATTGTATTCGAGGACTGTTGTCAAGAGACATAGTAATAGAGGTCATTCACATGACATCATAGTCGCATGCATTTCATCTGTTTGGTCTGTGTCTTGCGCTGCGCTGTGCTGTACCGTCACGTCCTTTCTCCTCCTGCAAAATGCGGAATTGATTCCAAAATTAAATTTGCTTAGCTTGATTTTTACTTTCTCGTATACGGAGTATACAAAGAGAAAGTATTGTAATCGTCAAAAAATTCGAACTCGAGATTTTGACGAATCTCCACGCTTTAGACCTCACTGAGTCCGAAAAACACAATTTTGGAATTATGTCTGTGTGTCTGTCTGTGAACACGATAACTCGAAAAATATTAGAGCTACGGGGATGACATTTGGTATGTGGTCTTTAAACATAATTTGTAGGTGTCTATCAAATTTTGGACAAAATCCGTCCACGGGAAGTCTGTCTGTATGTTCGAGGTCATGCGAACGCTATAACTCAAAAACTTGAAAAGCCAGATGGATAAAATTTTATACACAGTTTTATCGTCATGAATGTAGGTCCGTATAAAATTTTGGGCCAAATCCGTCAAAGGGTTGACTGTCTGTCGGTCCGTATAATTAACGGATTCTTTTCAAAAGTAATCTCCACGCGCATGCGTACTGGAAGAACGGAGAGGAATTTCATTACGGAGTAGCGAATTACGTCAGTTTTTCCTTGAGCCGGTAAGAGAGGAAAATTGTTTCGCATCTCTTTGAATTTCATTCTTTGCCTAGATATTTTTCAGTCACTATAATGAAAAACCTTCTGATAGTCATTGGATTTTGGGTAACAATAGGTTCGAATTCTTTTAGCCACGCGGGGGAAGGGGAAACGGCACCTTTTTGGGGAAGTATACGAGAAAGTTTAGGGGAGAACACTCCCGCTGGTTGTTTAGTTATATTAATATTCCACTTTGGAGCAACACGAGGGCTGTTTTAGGGACGGACCTCGTAACCTACGGTCTGACGAGGACGACACCTCAGCTGGCACACCATCTCCAAACTCTCGCACCACACCAACTGTAGGACGGTGGACCCACTACGTCTGATTTAACGTGCAACAGTCCCACGCACAAGGCAGATATTTTGTGGAATCAGATTCGGAACCTGAAATCCTCCGGCTGCGAAGCCTAGACCTTACAATTAGGTTTGGCTTGAATTGACTCTAGTTTGAACCGCGAACAGTTAGAGAGATAACCTCGTCACCCTACTATCGATCCGAATTTCCACACGCTGGTATCGTAATGATGTTTAAACCTAAACTAGATTTAATGTTTATCCAATCTCTATATGTAGGACTTTCGGTACAAACGGTTCCCCAAAACCGTTATCCATCATACGAGGAGAATGAATGTTATACGTTTGCGTTAGATTATATATCCGTGTGGACAACCAATTCTGCAAGCTTCTGCACCATACCAATATGAAATGATTTGTATTACATAATTCAATGTGTATTTAGACACACAACCCTGATGAATCATCCCTATAATTGAGACTCGAACGCACATTCATACATGATCTTCGCCCTCTCTCACTCGAAATAATTAGTAGAGTACTACAAGATTTGTTCATGTCTAAGACGGGCGTTTAGCTTGCCAACAATGTCTCGGATCTGATTGTGACAGATTTATTAACGAAAATTGTAGTGCTTAAGAAATAAAATAAAGCATGAAAAACAGAAATGATGAATCAAACTTTCGTTTTGCAAAATATATAAATATTCAATTCCAAAATTAAGTACGAAAAAAAAAGAACCTTGTTAATGAAAACGAAAGTAAAGATCTCCGAGAAGTGGAAAAATGAAGTAATTCTAGTATAACTTCTGTTTGATATTAACGGAGTTCCGCGTTTATGAATCAACATAAAATAAAAAAAAAGAAAAGAAATTGATGAACTCAGCTTTTAAAAATCCTGTCATGACTCCTATTTGATATAAAATCACCACAGAATCGAAACAGCATCCCGTGTGTTGTATATGCTAATTTGTAAACATACCGTCTGAATCTCTTTGGCACTTAACCAAATTCCTGAGCGTTACCGAAATTTGGGGATAATTCTAATATAGATATCGAATCTAGTATCGAAAATATGCACAAGAAATGACACCGTTTTAAAGGTGTCTGTTCATACTTGATCCCACGGCAATTTAATTGTAGAATCGATAGATCATCTGAAAGGTTGAAAAAGGGGGTGACTTTTCAGCACAACGTATAACGGTGTTAGATATCATGTGAAATTAGTTACCTTTGCTGTGTAACTGTAACCTCTAAAACTGATTCCAATGCGTGGATGAATAAAATTTTAAAAACAATAAATACCATATACAGTAGAACCCCGGTAATCCGGACACGCGCTAATCCGGAACCCTCGGTAATCCGGACAGTCCAGGGAGAATGATGCAAACCCGAATCCTGCGCTGATCCAACCCGTGGATCAGAAGGTTATTCAAAATATCAAGCTGAGATATCGCAAGTTGCTTCTTACGACGATTGTCAATGGTCCTCTGCACAATGAAAACTTGGAGAAAACACAGACAAATGTAAATTTAAAAGATGTCGTGTTCGGTCTTGCTAATTGGGCATCTGTGTCTACATTGCTGATCAACAAGTCGTGGAAAAATTTGCTTCCCAATTTTATTGATTCTGAAGTTGAAGAAAATGTGCAAACTGAAGAAATTCAGCTTGCATCACTCATTAACCAATTACAAAACAGGAACCCGATGTCTAATACTGAAGTCCTCCAGTGGGCTGCTGAGGCTGACGACAGTTTGACTCGAAATAAAATTTTAACAGACGACGAAATTATCAGGGCGGTAACAGCAGCAGAAGATGATGATGATGACGACGTCACCCCTGTAAACTCCATCAAAATTTCTCATTCTGAGGCTGGGGCGGCACTCAATACTTCATTACAGTGGGCTGAAGAGCAAAATTTTGAAGCACACGGAAATTATGCTCCTCAGACGTTTAAGAGACCGCGCATTTGAATTAAAAATAGGAACGGCCGCGCAAAGAATAATCTCTGACTTTTTTGGACACTGATTATGTTCATTCACTTGCATATGTAGTAATTATGTATGTACATATCATGTTCATACTGTATCATGTTCATTCAATTTATCCATACAATGTTAGTTCATACAAATATACCATAGTACCTATACATACAATTTTTGAAAAAAGTGTTTTACGTTATTTTTTAAAACCTCGCTAATCCGGACGTCCATGTACCTGAATTCGTCCGGATTACCGGGGTCCTACTGTAGTCATACTGGACTATAAAAGACGCTGTTAATTATTTCATAATATACGCAATATTGTCATTAAAAAGCAAAAACAATATAGAATTCTGTCACTAACATTTAAGAACGTAAATCGAATTTTTTTCGTCACGAAACGTCGATTTTAATTTTTGTGATTATCGCTTGCGGAAAAATAATCATCAGATATTTAGCCGCTTGATTGATTTAACTTTCGTTGTTAGCACTTTCTAATGATGTGATATTGATTTGAACAATATTTTCTGTGTGTATCGATTAATCAATATTGCTAATCATTATTTGTTTGCTAGAACAATTCTTCTTAAGTTAAAGCTTTTATTTTATTTCGTGCCATGTTGCGAGTTTATTCCATTTTCGTTTATTTATTTTTTTCGTGGTTAAATTTACTTTGTTTTGGAGTTACTGATCGAACCTCGGAAACCGCTGCATGTAATTTGAATAATGAATTCTATTCTTTCGCATACATTTTAATGTGCAACTTTCCCCTAACCTTTATGACATCCGCTACATGAATGCAAAGAGGTTATTAAAATCGTTTTTGTTCTGTCACGTGTCTAATTATTTCAGCTGGAAATTGTTTCTGTAACGTTTCGACGCTCCTTTCACGTTTTATTTTCGTAACAAAAGAATTCAGTAGCAAACGATTTATATTTCATTTTAGTAGAATCCTTTTTCAACGTGAATAACGTGACAAATTCGTGTATTCTGAAGAAGTAAATTCTTTTCGTGATTATTTAAAGTATTTAATGACCTACATTGATAAAGCACGCACAGTTCTCGCATTCTTTTTCAATTTTTATTTACTTACTACTTTTCCTTCTGTCGTTGATGGAAGTCATGCCGCCTGCTCGGAAAAATTTAATTCATGGAATTGGGTAACATTATATTTGTATTTAATTTCGTTCTTATGAATAGTGTATTTTTGCGTTGAAAATTTATTTTTATTCTTTAGAACAATGAATAGAAATTATGTTCATTTTATATGAAAAGAAAGCATCTTTAGTATCACCGTTATCCGTCAAATTACGATAGAATGTTGATCTTTATAATGCACATTAAACTGGTTTCGTCTGAGTGGCAAATTTTTTGTCTGCACAGTTTATTCGAAACATGGTTACATAAAATAAACTTAGCAAAACTTTAGTAGTAAAGAAATAGCCACAAGTGTGTTCCATTGGGCCAATTCTAGTAGTCATATTATCTATCCTACAATTGTGAAAATCTTGATACTATTCAAAATTCTTTCGTAAAACAGCTTTATTCAATCATATTTATGCTGTCCCTTGTACATGTCTTTGAAATAAATGTGGCATGTTGTCGTTCACTAAATAAAAAAAATTGCTTATTTTTTTTAACAAGTTTGCATGGTTCAATATTGACTGTTCTGATGCTCTTTTAAGAAATTTAATGCTACGAGAGAAATAAAACAATTTTTCGAACCACCTTTGATAATAACACACGTATCACACGGTTGAAATAAAACTTCCTTAACAGAGGTTGTCAGTTGTGCTCCATTTTTCTTAATTTTTATCAATTCATTGATCTATATAGATTTCCATGTGCATTTTGTTACAATTTACAAAGATATTCTAGATTATTTAACGTTAAAAAGCGAGGGAAAAAACTCGAAGTATGACGAATGCAGCCATTGCTTTACTGCGTTGATGTGCCAAACGTAAACTGTATCCACGCACCGCACATTTTTCTGTTTCTGCATCAAAGTATGCTAAGTAATGTAATTCATCAAAATGAATTGGTACGCATGTTCCAGGTATGCTTCATTTTCTTGTTTTATACTTTTCAATACTTTTTTTATAGTCGAAACCTTTTTTCATTTGCTTCCCTCTTTATAGAAGTTTCATATTAAAATAACTAATTATATACTTCCGATTTTAGTTTTTTTCTTTAGTTAATAACAAAATTCGTTAATTTTTTTTAAGTTTATGGTTTTTTAAAATTTTTGTTAAAATTTGTTTAGTTTATACAAAATAATAATAAAAAAAAGGCTATTTTAAACACTTCTGAGGCAGATTTTTTTGTTCTGTGATTTTCTTATTTTTTATGTTCTTGTATAATCATAAATTTTTTCAGTTATTACTTATTACGCAAATTTTTGTGAATATGTCTCAAATTTTTTTGATCGTGGACAGAAATGGCGCTCGATAAATGACCTTGGTTGGCCTAGCTCCAAAATCCTGCATGAATGTATTCCTCTCTTGACGTTTTCACATGTTGGTTTGTTTATTGTTTGCTTTCCGAAATTATTTTCAATGGCGGTTTGTGTCAGTGTTTTCGAAAAAGTTATTTTTATCCTCTCCATGACGAATTTTTTTCTCACTTTTGAAAAATTTTCAAGGTCATTCGTTCCGTTGCTTGAGGCTGCTTAACGGGTTTCGGAATCGGCAAATTATGGTGCTGCAGACGGCAATTGTAGAAAGAATAGAATAAACACAGTTTGGAAGAAAGTCCACCGTTTGATAGAAATGACAGTGAAATGTTTCCAAAAAATGTGTTTCTGTGAAACGTTTTGGGACTTTCTGTTCAGGCCCCCCCCCCCCCCTCGTTTTAAAAATGTCGACGGTTTATGTATAGAATTAACTGTGAAAAAATAAAATATGTTTTGACAGATAGAAAAGTTAAGTGTCCGTTTCATATTTGTCTATAGAATTCGTCTGCTTATTCTATTTTTAAATTCTAAATGTCTGTGTTTAAGTTTGTATAGTGGTGGTGAAATTTCACCCGTGTTTTCCAGTGTTTTTGTATCCCTGCTGTTTATTGCAAATAGTTCCGTGAATTCTGTCAGTGTGATTTTTGAGCATGTGTTTTCTATGAATTTTTTGAGTTATTGGAACTTTAAAGATTGTATATACGCAAATAAGATACAAAGAAATTTCTTTGAAATTTAAAGAATATCAGACTTATAAAAATTGGTATTATTATCTATTCATAAAAAATTTCCCTTTGTTAAAAAATGGAAATTTTTGCCGTCAGTGAAAAGAAATTGAAAAAAGATTCTGAATGAAAAGGCATTTTTTAAACATGCTGCAAAGCACAATAATGCCATTTTAGTTCGAAATTTCTCATATGATGAGTCTAGTATAAAACCTATTTAACTGAAAAATCTACAAAAATAAAGTATTCAAGAGAAAATTGAACACTTATGTTTAGATTTTATAACGCATTGAATCAGTAGTTTTAGCATTTTAAATGATTATGTGGAATTTCACATACAGAAAACAGTTTTATAAATACACGGAATGCAGGCAAAAATTTTGTTACAGGAAACTGGCAAAAAATTCGAAAATTTTTATTTATTCAGGACGAAAGATGAAAATTGCTGACTTTTTAAAAAATTTAGTTTATTGCCCGGGGCGGGGGGAATGATTAATTGCAACATTTGTTAGTGACGCGATTTAAGATAATCGTCTGCAAACGAATTGATTCAACTTTATATTCATAACTTTTTCGTTGTTTATATTGTAATTTTTTTTATTCAAAGATTATAAATGTTTGATAGATTTAATTTCATTTTTTTCACATTGAATTATGACATTTTTATAAATATGATATAACTTGTATTATATCCTTTATTTCGAGGAGTTTTATGATTTGAAAACAAATGTATTGTTATTTATTAAATTTCTTACAAATTTGATATATTTTATCACCTTTTTCAAATTTTAATCATCCAAAAATTCGCCATTGGATCTTTATATAGATAGCAAATTTTTTGATGAACTTGATTAGCTCCTTAAAATCCAAACCTGGTCTATATTTTTCAGGTTAGTTTCTACCTCCCCCCTAACCTGTAAAACACCACATGCTTCGAGAAATTTCTCGGGCATTTAACGACTGACATTTTAATTACATCTGCAACTACTCACACCAGTGTTAAATCTCCCTAAAATCAACATCAGAACTTCTCCGCCTCGTAATAAAAATTACACTTTATTCTCCAGCTGTTGGCAACATGTTTCCAGCTTTTGTCATCGAGGCAAGGTTTACCGTCACTTCCTGTCATCACAGAAATACACTCAAAGAAAAACCGAACTAGGCTTAACCAATTTCGAACTATTAGGAGTGGTCTAGATTTTAAGTACCTTGAGGGTAGAGGGAAAAAGTGTAATAAAACGATTCTTTGAGGAAGGAGAGAGGGGAATTTTTAGGACTTACTCGTCGATATAAACCGGGAGAGCTAATTTTCAGCACTGATTTATTGTTTTTTCCTCGACGTTTTTACGAACCTCTGGGGCTTGGAAGCTAAAGTAGTACTTGTAGTGTAGGGAGGAGGGCATGTGGTGTGGTAATATGTCTGCTGGCGCCGGTCTTTGGGGACTGTCACCCGTAGCTGTGGTTTTCTTGTGGGAAAAAATATGTGCACGATACAAAAAAATACTATATTTAGTGAATGCATTTAAATAAATGGATGGGGCCTATCGTGCAAAGTGATCTTGCGCTTAACAATTCGTATAGAGTGCTCCATAAAAGTGTATGCTCGCTTTATATAACAATTGGATAAGCAGTTTAGAACATGTATCAAAGTTTCATAATTCAGTTTTTACGAATGCAGAGTTTTATCAGTGGTCGAAAGTGTTCGAATTATTTACTGTTATCAGGGGTCGATCCAATTTAACGACCCTTCACAAAATTCCCCTTCATGAAAACGGCCCCTTCAAAAAAATAATCACTTCTTAAAATTTTTCCACGGCCAAAACAACGATTCTCAAAATTTGCCCGGTATTAGGTATCCTTATTTTTCTATATCAAATCGATTTTAAAAGTGAAGATGCATTTCTGCATAATGAAGTGTTTTGTTAACAGAAAGTTCCAATGTTTCAACATACTTTTAACAATAAACCACTATTATTATTTTTTTAAATCTGACTTCTTTTTTAGAAGTTTCTGAATGGGGCATTGCGGAAAATATATATACGAATATTTTTTTTTTCAGTATTATGTCAAATTACTGCATATATTTGGTTCAGTGAAACACTTTTGATATTAAACGTAAAATATAGAAATATGTGAAATATAAAAAAATTCACAAAAATAGTTTTATTTTTCACAAAAATAATTTTTTATTCACAAAAATGGGCCCCTAAAAAAACCTGGATCGACCTCTGGTTATACTAGGCACTGCTAGTAAAACTGACTGATAAAATTGCAAAATTGCGCTAACCTTGCCAGTTGGTTTTTTCGGAAGCATCTTCTTGCGATGGATGCTCTCAATGTGATGGTTGTAGTCAATCTTGAGCTATAAATACGATGTTTCAAGTATCCCGACGAAAAGAAATCCATTGGGGTGAGTTCCGGGGCGAGTGTGTATGGGACCAGGGTTCAGTGCTAACCATTCACCGTAATTCCATTAACAAGCCCTTTAGTCGTCGTGGTAATGCTGAGGTGCTCCATCGTGCTGAAATTACCATTTTTCATTCTTAAACATGTCTTGAATGTTTGGCATAACGTATTCTTTTTTTAAGTTCAGATAGAAATCCCTCAGACAGCATATTCTTAATGAAGAATACTAAAATTGATCCACACGCTGACAAATTACCCTGGTGTTCCATTGTTAAAGTAGGATTATCATTTGACGAGTGGCTATAATTCTGACGGTTAATGTAAAGGATAGTAATCGTAAAAAAGGAAAATTCATTATATATTAATTAACTAGAATCGTACACAAGATTCTGCACTTGTATAAAGTGTGTCATGAAACTTTGATGATTGTTATGAATTATTTATGCAATAGATATTAAAAGTGTGAACAGGGTCTCCTAGACTTACGGCGAAAGGTCCTAAGTCGGATTTTTATTTTTTAACACTATTTTCATTCAAGCTGGTTATAAAAATTGTATGTAAAACACAAAAATTCAATCTATGTGTGTAATAATCTCGCTTAATTTTGCTTTAAATTCTAAAGTCTCGATGTATTCCAAAATCACTTTTCTTAAACTCCAGTTTCGTTTTATTTCCCGCTCTGGAGGTATATTAAATCTCGCGTTTAGGCATATCTATATTTATAAAAGGCAATGTTCGTGTGTGTCTGTGTGTGTGTTTGTCTGCGATGTCCAGACGAATCTATCGCACTTACAGCCATGAAATTTGGCACACAGGTAGTCGTAATGGTGACTGAATGCATCTCGAAGCCGAAATTTTAAAATTTAATCTAGAAAATTTTTTAATTAATGTTTTGGTTGATTTTTCGCACTAATTTCTCAATAGAATGGTTTAGAATAATTGTACGACAAAAATAGATACACCATCGGAAAGAGCACGCGATTTCCGTTCTAATGAAGTTAGTTTTGAATTTCTAACGTAATTTACTGAAGCTTGAGAATTTTTTAAAAAATACCCAGTTTTGCCATCGACATGTTACTTTTGTTTTTAAATTTGTTGCATCCGACTTTCTAATAACACTATTATTTTCAATTTTTTTCAGCTTATAACTAGAACGGTTCTGTCGGATTTAAAACAAGAACTGTTAAAATATCTTTTCTTGTTTTTTTTTAATTAATTTTTTCTGGGCCGTTGCGAGTTATTTTTCTCGATCGAGTTCCAAAAGCGGCACTTCTTCGGAACTTTGCTGGCAATTTTGATTGGCGGACGCGCAGGATACGCCATGACCTTCAATTGAATGAATTACTTCGATTATTATTTTCGGATTCGATTTTATATTTTGCTCTGTATAATAATCATTTTCACGTTCCAATTTCGTATTATTGTTTTCGATTAACGTACTCTGTACTGTACTGTAGCGCGAAAAAAAAAATAAGTAGGAAAATCTAATAATGTGTATCTTTTGTTTTGATTTTGTTTTCAAAACTTTTTCATGTCATTGTGGGCGGGTTTTTTTTTCCCATTTTGTTAAAGTCATAATTCCACGGGCAACGCCTTGCACGTACTGCTAGTTTATTACTAATAGAATATTTTAATCGCTTCCACGCGCCAACATAAATCTCGAAATCAGCGACTTGTTGGATACAGACTTTTCCCTAAAACACTTACGTAATTTAGTAAAAATAGCTAATATTCCCTTCACTTTGATCACGTGTCTATATGTTAAATCCCTACCTGAGGAAACGCAGGGATTTTCTGTTCGCTTTTTACTTGAAACTTAAACCGAGATGTACGTACTTTCCGTCACTCTCCCACAATAAAGAAAAATTAGACTATAACTCGGCTTTTTACTGACTACAAACACGAATACCTTTCATGTATATAATTTTTGTTCATAATGCGGAAAATACATGATATGTATGTATTGCACATGCAGTACAACCACTGTTAACGGAACTAAAGAGGAGGGGAGGGAGCCGTTTCGATAATGATTTTTTCGACCAAGCCATGAACATCTATCGCTATTTTGCATCTTATTACTGTATGTAACTCTGAAATGTTTTGAGTGTATAACGAATTTAAACTATCTTTATAGGCTACACTCGTGCTGTTTATCAAAGTTAACTAACTATACGTCGGGCTCAATGCGTCCGACAGGCACTGGTAAACAATATCATAATTAATATTGTTAATACCCCATTAATTTTAGGGAGATTACCCATTAATTTTAAGGGAAAAAGTAGGGATATCGTTGCAAAAAAGTCTCGTCTTCGCGATTATTTCCGTCAGTGCAGTACGTGTTTTTTTGGAATTGCGATTTCAGAGGTATTTCGGATAACCCGTGCTACTGGAGATTGACTGCACTGTAAACAAAAATACAAACAGAAGTAACATTTAATTTTGAACTTTATCTTTTGTGGCCGTAAATCGGAGAATGTGTATAAGTTTTTGCGAAATCTTGAATGTGCTCTGCTTTTGTGATTTTATTATCTTATAAATAGTTTTTTTTATTTCCTTGATCCTCCCTTTAATAAATATCGCCGTCCATTTGGTCATGTGACCGCCATATGAGGTGAATTCACTCGATTACTAATTAAAACCAATTAAAATTAAATTTGGAATATCTATTGGCGCGTCAACTGCGTTTGGCGTTGCTGGAGTGTCTAAATGTATGATGCCGAGGATTGTTGTTTCTGAGTCAGATTAGCCGAGG
>BGPR01009837.1:0-23721 GCA_013235015.1 Araneus ventricosus | reverse complement strand
GTTTTAATTACTTACTTAATGACTGAGCTTAAAGTCCTTTTAAAAAATTTTAATTACGCAAAAACCTCCTCGCTATTTATGCTAAATTACTTTATTATATACAAATAAAACATAATTGGGTAATCATTATTATTCCTCGTTTATTATTGCACTAAAATTTTGTTCTTTTTTTACGGACTTATCTCTTTAAGAAGATTTTATATTCTTTATCTTATAGATTCATTGCGTTCAGTGTTTATAATCTCCATATTCTTTTAAAGCAGATTTGATTTTTTTTTTATTATATTAATTGCAAATCTGAAAAGATTATTATTTTTCTTCTTCTTTAGCTTCTATTCTCAACGAAAGAATTTAAAATCAAGGTTAGAATATTTATTCTGGCAGACGATTTTATTAAAAAAATGTTAATTCGGTGAAGCGATTCTTTTATCCCTGTTTTAAATGGGATAAGTTAATAATATGTAGCGGGATTATTCAAAAAGTCAAAAAATTCATTCTAACTCTTTATCGAACATATAGTTAGTTTTTAAAGATGTAGTTTATTAAACGATTAATTTTATATTTTGTCTGATTTGAAAATATTTTTAATTCTTTATCATATTAAAAGAAAAATGAATTTTCTGTATTAATCCAAGGTTCGTAAAAAAATAGTCTATATCATTAAAAAAAATTTAAGAATTTTTTTTACGGAGCAACAAAAAAGATACCGCGACAACTTTTTTACTTTCTTTTATAAGTTTCGTAATAATCATTATTGGAATATTTGTCTCTCAGTCGGTCAGAGAGAACGAAAACTCAAAACGGAAAAAGCTAGAAAGGTGAAATTTTGTATGTGCTCTTCACATCAAAATTGCTAAATTTCTATCAAATTTTAGAGGAAATATATCAGCCGGAAGCCTGTCTGTCTGTCCAAGCGCTTCTGAACACGTTAACCGAAAAACCAGCTGGAGTGGTCTCCCTTAAACTTTCTCGTATACTCCTAACACATGTAGAGAAAAAAAATAAGCTAAAAGGCAGTAAAACGAACAAGAACTCCTAACGCAGTAGAGAGAAAAAATAAGCGAAGCGTCATACCGCGATTTCCGAAGGTCGTCCAACGCGGAAGTGGAATTAGAAAACGGCGTGATTACCAATAGGGCTGGGTGTAAGATAAAGAAAACGAAATTTGCAATTTGAACGCCTTTTTTCAACCGATTGACACAAAAATTGGACATCAATCTATCATTAAGGTAAGAAGGCCACATACCAAATTTGATTTATCAAAGTAATTTTTTAAAGAAGTTATTGCGTTCAAAAGTATGAGATTAGACAGACACACAGACACTCAACCTTTTGATAGATTTGGTCCAAAATTTGATACAAACCTACATTCGTGGTGATAAAAATTTGTACCAAATTTTATCCACCTGGCTATTTAAGTTTGCGTGTTATCGCGTTCACATACACACGGGCAGATTTTGTCCAAAATTTGATAGACACCTACAAATTATGTGTAAAGACCATATACCAAATTTCATCCCTGTATTATTTATTAATAGTGTTTTGAGTTATCATGTTCACAGACAGACACACAGACATAATTCCAAAATTGTGTTTTTCGGATTCAGGGAGATCTAAAACGTGGAGATTCGTCAAAATCTTTTTTTTTTTTTTTTTTTTTTTTAGATCGAATTTTTTTGACGATTTCAATACTTTCTCTTTGTATAAGAGAAAGTAAAAACGCAAATAGCTGAAATATGCCATATGGTTTTTCTTACGGGATTTGTAGACGTGTATAAAATTTTGATCCATATCTACCAAAAGGTTGGCTAATTATTGTCTGTTATTCGTATGTGAATACGGTGACTTCAAAATGGAACAGGCTAGATAAATTAAATTCAGCACGTGGGCTTGTCACCAAAATTGTAAGTCCTTGATTTGTTCTGTAGGTCCAAAGTGTGGGCCCAGTCGGTCAAAGGAGATCCAAATGCATACTTCGATTTTTTTCACTATACTACGAAGTGAAACGCAAAAGGCGCCATTTATTATGAGTAGTGGAGGGGAGAAAACGCCCGCTGGTTTCTTTTAGGTGTAACTTTCAACATATTTCCGTGTAGTTTGTGCTGTACTGAATCGTAGCGTTATTAAATAAGTCGCTCAGAAGACAAAACGGTTCACCTTTTCCTGCTCAGTGGTCGCAAAAGAGGACACCAACTTTAAAATTTTCTAAAAAAATCCGTTTCCAATTTGAAACGCGGAAAATTGGAGGAAAAGGCAGCTGATAGTTCTCCTTTTAGAATGTAGATGGCAGTACAATGAAATTTCTCTTTCATTTAGGAAAAAATATAGATTTTAAGATACCCAAATTTCTTAATACGGAGATAGGTATTTTTTTGAGTTCTTGACCTTTACAATTTTAGCAAATTTAATCGGCAATTTTCTTCCAATATTTTTGAAGTTTTAACTTATGATTTTGTGACAGATTTAACATTAATTTTTGAGCGTATCGAGATGGCTGTGTCCAAAGGGATCCTCATATGAGGGAGTGTCCCCAAAGAGGGACAACGACCCCTCCATAGAAAGAGGTGTTAAATTCTATGTCTAAGCAGTAAACTAAGCCCATTCGTGATGTTTTCTTCGTCATATTTAAATAAATTTAATGCCTTGTGCCATTTTTTGATATTTTCTGATTTTTCTAAATTTGCATGGAATTAATATTATTCTTTTTAGCTATTAAAGGATTTACTCGTTGCTTCATTAGAAGATTTTATATACTTGTGCTTATCTAATTAATAAACCAAAAATTTTAAAAATTAATGTATTAAAGAACATGAATTTTTACACTTTTTTTTTCTGGACTTACTGCATTGGCTTCTGAACGACTCATATATTGAAATGGAATTTTACGATTTTAGATTCGAAATGAAATCGGTTGATTATGCAAATACTTCGGATAGATTATATAAATATTGCACAAGGGTCAAGTCATTGTTACAACTTGACAACAGGTTCGAAACTCGATTCCACCGAAGATCCTTTGAGGGTCTGGTGCGCATTGTATCGTGGGTCAAGTGTCCTCCGTTAGTGTGGCATGGAAGTTTGGTGAGTGAGATATCGTCTCAGGTGTCGTCATCGTATCCAAAGTCACGTGATAGGAAACGTTGTCCTAGTGGTAAGATGTCGTCTTCTGGGTCGGAGGGTTCCTGGTTCGGAACCCGATTCCACTGAAGATCCGCCGTGTATGTGGACCTGCTGCACGTTTAATCATGCGTAGGGGCCAAACGTCCTCCCGCTGTTATGGTTGGCGCAGTTGGTCGTATTTAGCTCTTGCGCCATTATACTGAAACCAACCAACCAACCCGCTGTTAATATGGTGCGGAAGTTTGGACAGGAGGTGCCAGCTCAGGTGTCGTTCTCGTCATCTGACTGCGGTTCAAAATTACGAGGTCAGTCCCAAAATAGCCCTCGTGTTGCTTCTAAACGGGACGTTAATACAGGAAACTCTCGCTACAACGATACCCGATGCAACGATAAATCTCTCTACAACAATAAAATTTTGTGGTCCCGGGGAATTTGCATAGAAAATAATGTTAATCTCCCCTCAATATAACGATATTCTGCACAGCAATAAACCACTATACAACAATGTTTTTTTAAAAAAATTTCAACGCCATTTTCTTCTTCTGTAACAATATTTCTGTTTCCAAATACCCGGAAGTGAGAGATCATACCACCAGAGCGTTTCCCATCTCAGAAATGGATACAATAACTTAGTCTACTTGAAGACAACAAGTGTTACTCTGGTAATGGCTCATGACTACCACAGAACAATTTAACAAATAAAATGCTTTGCTGCTTTTGTATAGCTGAATTTTCAAATTTTTGTATGCTTTAAAAATCATTAGCTCTCTGGCGATGCTTTTTTTTTTTTCAAAATGTATATTGTTGAATTGTGTCCACATTAAAACAACCAAAATTTAAATTTTTTTAATATCATAATTATATCACCCTCGATATAACAATATATCCCTCTATAACAATATCTTTATTTGGTTCCCGAAGTATCGTTGTAACGAGGTATTACTGTGTAACTAAACTAAAACCAAAGTCACGTGGTCTGTTCTACATCACGGTGGCGACAGAACCTGGAAATCAGGGAAAAGTCAGGGAATTTTATCGATCTGGAAAAGTCAGGGAAATTCGTAAAAATATCTAAAAATCAGGGAAAATTAATAGTTATTTGTTACTTTTTATCTTATGTCTAGCATTATTTGTAATAATAAATAGAATTTAAAGAACTTATATTCATTTATAAAAGCATAAGTTTTTGATTAAAGCAATGAATTTATGATTTGTTAAAGAATAAAGATTTGAAGTAATATTTTGGCAGTTTCTCTTGTTTAAATCTTTGCTAAAAATTATTAGGTACGTATAATTATACTATTTTTATGTTTTTGCTGCAAATATTCTGGTACTGATGCAAAGAGCACTAATTAGTTATCGAATTGTTTTAATGTTTGGAGCAAAGACCATAATAATTTTTACTGTTAAAAAAAATTTCACTTGTGTTGCAAAGAGTAGTTTTAATGTTTCTTAGAATTCTTATGCAGTTTTAGAAGCAAAGTATTTTGTTAAAATTTCCAGTATTTTTTACATATAAGAAATGTGATATACTTTTTTAATAGATTTTTTTAGGATGTTCATTCCATTTTTTTTAAAATTAAATTTCATAAAAATATATTATTTTTTCATATTAAATAACTGGTAAAAGTGTTTGCCAGGAAACTAATATAATTAGTTGCCGTAAATCAGGGAAATGTTGTAAGTTTAGTCAGGGAAATTGTTTTCACATTTTCTGTAGCCACCCTGTATATTAACCTCGTGTAGCTTCTAAATAGGAGGTTAATTTGTCAAATTTAAATTTTATGCCGTGTTTTCGCACCCGTATACCTTTATATGAATTATTTACTCATGTTTACGTGTTATGTCTAAAACAATAATATAAATTTTTTATCATGTTTACGTTTTGCGTCTAAAACAGTAATATGAATTATTTCTATGTTTTTCATAATAATATTTTCACTTGTTCATCTATAATTTCAACATGTTTACGATTTTCAGACGTTTAATGCGTTTCAATAAGCTGTAGAGAAGTTCCCTTAAAAAATCATTTTCCAAATCGTAGGAAAACATAATTTACCGTTTAGAGAATTCTTATCAGCAAAAAAACATTCGGATAAAAATGAAATATTTTATCAGGTTTAGATTCTCCGGAAAAATGTACGATTGACGATTATATAAATCTTACACAACGTTCAATTTCTAAAAATATAATCGTTAAAAAAGAGTAACGCTCTTTTACTACTTGAGTTATTCGCATGTGTATATATTTTCTCTGAAGTAAACCTGAAATTTATCGAATTTTTCACCGAGTGTGTGTAGATCTTAAAAATGCATCGACGTATATTTTATGTATTTTTCATGACGGATTATACTCGTATATTTGTGGGTTATCTTATTTTTTGATGGAAACATTTAAAATAAAAGAACTTTTATATAGATTGTTATTATATATATTATTTTTATATACATGATGAAGTTTTGTGATAAGATAAGTTCTGTAGCAAATATTTTGGAAAAATTGTATTTCCCCCCCTTGAATTATTGTTCTGCTGTTTCGTTTTTATTATTTGCTACTAAATGCAGCAAGCCACATGATATTTCCATTTTATTTTTAAGTTTTAAGTCTGGTTGATAAAATTTCAGTTATAAGACTTCGGATCAATCTGTTATGAACAGAGTATTGATTGCGTATCGCCTCATGCAATTAAAAAATGTATATTTTTGGTTTATATGTATTACTGTTATATAAATGAATAGTGCTTGAAGATAAGGTGACAACATTTTTGCAATGAAAATGAGCGCAAATAAATAGAAGAAAAAATATTATTAATAAAAGAAATATTTTGTTTATTGCAACAATATTAATACAGAATACACTGCAATATGATAAATGTATAATAAAAACATTTGTAACATTTTAAATTTTATTTATGCTTGCATGCCTATTAGTTATTATTTAAATGATTACTTTTCCATAGAATGAATATTTTTTGTCAATGTATCATCTTCTAAGAATATATTAGAAATATCTGAACAAGAAATATCCTTCATATTGAGTTTCACGGCAAGAACTTCAATACTCAATCTCGATTTCTCGCATGTCCAAAAATCATTAGCAATTGGAAATATTCTTTCAACCGCTGCATTTATTCAGGACAGTACAATAAAAATTGAACAAGAATAAATAAATTTTCGCTTGGGATATGTTCATTTTTGAAATGGCTGAATATTTCCACCCGTCTTTTATCAATTTCATTGTGTTAATTTTCCCACTTTATTAATTTTTCAGAATTTAAATATATATATTTAGGCTCCTAGTTTCAAATATCGAAAAAAAGGACATTTAGGAGGACACTTTACGAGGGAAGACAGAGCTTACAAAAGGAGTACGGTCGGTCACCTTATTGAAGAGAAAAGAAACATTGACCGGCATCAGTTTTTTCCCATATTCCCTTGATTTTTGCTAAGATGCGTTAATGTTCAGATAAATATTTTGTTGACGGTTATATTTTTTATTAGATACTAGCAGTATGCGCACAGCGTTGCCCGTGGAATCAGGACTTTAAAACAAAATGAAAAAAAAAAAAAAAAACACCCATAATGACATGAAAAAGTTTTGAAAACAAAATCAAAACAAAAGATACACATTATTTGATTTTCCTGCTTATTTTTTTTTCGCCCTACAATACAGAGTACGTTAATCCAAAACAATATTACAAAATTGGAACGTCAAAATGATTATTATACAGCAAGCGAAATATAAAATTGAATCCGAAAATAATAATCAGAGTAATTCATTCAGGTGAAGGTCATGACGTATCCTGCGCGTCCGCCAATCAAAATCGCCACTAACGTTCCGAAGAAGTGCCGCGCGCGGAACTCGATCGAGAATAATAACTCTCAACCGCCCAGAAAAAAAATTAATTAAAATAAAACGGGAAAAGATATTTTCACCGTTCTTGTTTTAAATCCGACAGAACCGTTCTAGTTATAAGCTGAAAATAATAGTGGCCAAATTTAGAACCTTTAAATTTCGAATCGGCAGTCTCTGTTAAGAAATATAAATAATAAACCATCCAGACTTTAAAAAAGGAGATCGTCTCTCTCTCTCGCCAAAAAATCCTTTCTCATTTAATGCGAAATCGCGAACAATGTAGCGAAATTCAATCCGTGTCGCGCCTCGGTGTGATATTTCGCGCAGACCAGCTAATGGAGCATTTTGGGGAAAACGCCATCGAAAAGAATAGGCAGGCGCTCACACGTTAACAAAGGAGTTCGAAATCATACATTTATTTACGAGCCGTATTCAATGATCCGAATTGAAACTCGATTTTCGCGGGTACCAAGGACTTTTCAGCGGCCTATTTCGAATGCTAGATGGAGAAATATATATATATATTTAAATTTAAGAAGCAGTACTGGTGAAAGCAAAGTGCTACCAGTTTAATCGAGCGTATCTTGTCAAAGAAACTGACCGCGCCATTTGCTTTCAAAGAACTTTTGCTGCTTATTTCTTTTTTCCCGCCATTTTTTTTCTCCCTGCGCTTTACAAATTCGTTTAGTAGAATAATTTTATTCCTCTTAAAAGATTTGGCTGCCAAAAAAAGGATTTTTTTTTCTAGATATAAAAAATTATCTGTGCCCTTGTAATTTTTTTCCCTTTGAATTTTTTTAAAGAAGATTTATATTTGTTTACTGTTTGAATGCGTCTTACTGATTTCTCGACTGCAGCTGTACAGTGCCAATGAATTTTGTTTATCTGTACGATATCTATTTGAGACCTATCAAAACAATTTTGAATTTAGAATATTCATTATGTAATTCAGCTGCGCTAGAAAAATATTATCGGTGCATGGGAAAATATCTGAATTTTTTTCTGTGGAATTTAAATGTTTAACACGAATTCTTGCAAGATGTTTTAAGCTTAGTTTTGGAATTTTTAGATTATTTACCTTAATATGTATTTCATTGCGTTCATACTATTGTCCTTCATCCTCACAATGTCATGTACAATCAGCGGCGAATTCTTAATTTTTTTTCAAGTCACTACATCTGTTTGTTCTTAATGTCTTTTTTTTTAAAAAATAGAACGTGGCAACATTGCGTTTTGGCTCGACAGGTTCAAAAGTTTTCCCAAGCTTTTGTAGTCATTGTAGGGTTAACGCGTCTTGGCTAGTTATTCCATTGTGTTTTTTATTAAATTATCGAAAGTATTGTAGTTTCCTTTATGATTCTTATTGTCGGTTTAGTAAAGTTAAAGCGTTTTGATTTATATAAGCCATGATGTCACGACGATTCAAAATTTTTATGACCTCAACCCCCCCTCCGACCAAAACCCTGGATTCGCTACTGTGTACAATATCAGATACATCTATCTGAATATAAAATTAAGTAGACATTTTTGTGTTTTGTTTAAACAAATTATATTATTGCTGCTTTCTGTGTAACTATTCATTTGTACCTTTAGAATTGCCTTTCGACATAATAACTAACAAAAAAGCAACTATTAATAAGGAAAAAAGTTCAGTTTCATACTAGAGACCTAGATTTACACGGCATTTGAATTGCAACCTGAAAAATGCGAAAGAACTTCCTATTGCACGGCATTTGCATTTCGGTTTAACACGGTCAGAAGAATGCAAATACGAACTTTGTTTTTTAATTTTATTTAGAAAATACATAATTTTGGATTTTTTTAAACTTACTATATATATTTATTTTAAAAATAAATGCTGTATTCGAATTGCACAATTTAAGTTTACACGAGTTTTTTAGAAACTAGTCTATCGTGTAAATCGAGGGCTTAGTGTATATTTGTGCTGTTGTATTTTTATGGCAATTAATTTCCGATGACTTAATGATTTCCTTTGCTCTTTTCAGATTAACAGGGTGCGTCTACTGTGAGCTGAGGTTTTGACCGTCTTCTCTTTCTGCCTTCTTCAAATGTGTCTATCTGAATCTCTCATCGTTGTATCGTTCCGTCGAAATGACGTCATCCCACCAGCGGAGACCGTTTTTTCTTCGCTTTCAACAATAAAAAAAATGAATATAAAGAAGAAAAAAAAGAACCCAAAGCCAATTCTTATACTAAATGTGTGCGCGCGCGCGAATGCGAATGGATGTCATTATAAAACTAAAAAAGAGTTGCCACCGCCAGCTCTGGAACTTTTGAACACTTTTTATATTTTATTGTTTTCTATTTGAATTGGATTGGTCAGCTAATGTGTGTTTAAAGTATTTTTTCTTGAAAATAGCTATTGAATTATACAGTGTGGTATAATTTAATAACGACAGACGATAAAAGAAAAATGTTCTTTTCGATATGAAATTATTAAAAAAAAATCCTCAGAATAA
The DNA here is from genome assembly GCA_013235015.1 of Araneus ventricosus. Taxonomy (NCBI): domain Eukaryota; kingdom Metazoa; phylum Arthropoda; class Arachnida; order Araneae; family Araneidae; genus Araneus; species Araneus ventricosus. The sequence goes on along the minus strand of BGPR01009837.1, from coordinate 14,265 downwards.
TTGGAAGTGTTCTTGAACTTTTTATTAAGAACAATTTCAGATTAAATCTAAATATTGATTTCATCTGAAGTTTAATTAATATTTCTTTATTTGATGTCAATTTTTTCGCGAACGATTTTTTTTCCTTACAAAATATTTTAAATAACTTTCACAGAAATAAATTAGAATTCTGGCATTTTTTCCTATATCGTCTACTGCTGCTGCAGAAGGAAGGAATTTTATTTTTCAATATTTGAAACCTACTGTGGCCGCTTTAAATATAAATGGTCTTTTTTAATATCTGTAGTGTGTTAATATCGTCGTAAGAATGGTATATGTCATGTATTTATAGAAACTATAATAGTGTCGCATAGAAGGCCTTTTTTATTTCCATAATATTTATGCACCATATTTGCTTTTTACGTATGTTTATAAACATGCTTTGAAGTAAACATGAGTAAAAAAATGAACACGTGTGTCGCGAATTAATTAAAATATTTTTGTACGTCTTTAATTTATCCTGTGTTCTTTTTGTATTTTGTAGCAATATTGTTCAAGTAGTAGCTCTGCGAACTGTGTACCTTATTTTAAATTGTTATTAAAATTGCATTGAAAAAGCGTTAGAATTGTAGGTAGTAGGAGACTTAGAAGCACAAAAAAATCTATTAGGTTTTGAAAAATAATGGCATACATTTTACCTTTCTATGTAACCACATAAAACTGAGTAATAACATTTACTTCTTACAAAAAGATAGCAATGCAAAATTTAAATGAAAAATCAGAAATTGTTCTAATATCTAAATTGTTTTTGTAAACAAATTAATATACTTCGAATTTTCATTTCCTTCAACAAAAAAAATTAGCACTACAAAAAGGAATTCATGTTTCGTGAAATTCCAATTAAAAATTCTAAGTGTATTCAAATTTTTAAAGAAAATCAAAGCTTTATCGAATGACAAATACCATTCTTAAATTAATAAACTTTCTTGAATTTCTCAATTATCTTGATATTAAATATCATAATGGATTGGATTTTTGCTGATTTGAAATTCAAGAAATAATGTATACAAAACATCTTTTTTGTGATATGGTGTTATAATGTAAACAAGTGTCTTAATTTCATTGCCTTTTTTATTTTTGATAATGCAGGGAAGATGTTTATTTTTTCGATTAGATACAGTTCGTAGTGCCTTCTTGTTTGACATCTTCTGGAACGAGTACAAAAATTCGTGTATTTTTTGTGATTCCCAAAAGTGCTTATTTGCACTAAAAATAAGATGTTGAGGGCGAAACATTCCATGACTTCCTCTGCGCCATCTGGCGGGTACTAAAGTAATTTCTGTTAAAAGAATTATTTTAAATTGTTTTTAAAATTTTAGGTATTATTTACGAAGGTTTGTGATATTAAAATATGGCGTATTAATATTTAAAAAAATCAAAATTTTTTCATATAATTTTTATTAACAGTTTACAAGATGGAAAACATAATGAAAATAAGTTAAAAAATTGATTGTGGTTAATTCTATTGGAATTCAATTTATTAAAAACTGAAACAGGATGTGTATAATTGCAACATTTACTGAACTATTTCAAAAGAAACTGTTTCCAAGAATTTTGTCTACTGTAAATTTTTTGGTAAAATGGCGCATGCATGGAATGCTGGACAGTGTTTCCCCTGAACAATTCTTATTATTTATATAAAATAAAACCAAAGAATTAAAGTACTTAAATGAACTGAATAACCCGAATTTAATTGCACAATGTAATGAAATAAATTCAGGCTCGGTAATATACAAATCAAACTATTTAATGGAATATAATGGAGTGTAACTGCACATGTCATCAAATAGTGTAACGTGTTATTAAAAACCCGACATATTGCGCATGCGCTTGCCATGCAACATCTTACAGTCTGCTGTGAAGTCGTCTGTACATTTTCCTCTAATTTTTTGAGTAAAAAAATATGTTTTTATTCATCTTTTGGCTGTCATAATGCAAAAAATTACTAAATAAATAATAATAAAAATAAAGATAATTGTCGTGGAACAATTTTGCAAGCCACTTCTTAACAGTCTTGAGTTATTAAAAGCATAAACTGAAAATTCGAATAGAAGACTTTGGTTTAAAGTCAGACTGAGTTATTTTAGACGTAAAATTTTTTTTCCCAACCCATTGGTGTTCATATTTATTAAAGAGCTAATTAAAGACATAATTTAAGTAAAATTAATTAAATATATTTAAAATTAAAAAAAACCGATAATGCAATTTAGATTTGTAAACACTAATAATTCTGAATAAAACGAAATTCTAAACAGAAAAAAAAATATGCAAAGGTTAAGAACTTGGAAAAAAACAAAATTCTAATATAAAAATGTTAATTATATTTCTTGCTTCAGAACTTCTGAATTTTTACAATTTTATTTTTATGTTAAATTCTAGTGTAAGAACTTGAGTTATATTATAAAATAAAATATAAAGAAAAAGTCTTTAGTTATAAGAGAAGTTGCGAAATGAATTCTAAATTTATATTGGCAAGTCGAACTTATGTGCATCACGCGACCATGAATTGATTCCATTATTTGAATTTTTTTTACATTTTTAAAATTTATGAACCTTTTAAGTTGTGATGAAAAATTTTAAATTTTTCATTCATTGCACTATTTTCTAAAACTAAATAATGTCTTTATTTTTGTGTAATCTATTTTTTAGTATTAATTTTTATTTAATTTACGTGATATTCAGGTTATTCAATTCAATCGAAAGTCAAACTTGTACGTTTGAGGGGGTAAACAATTTAAAACGTGTGCTATATTGAGATTTTCAAAACTATGTATATAAGTCCTTTATATTTTTTGAAATTGTACAGTTATATAAAGAAATGAGAATTGTAGGTTCAGACTCTTTTACTGTATTGTAACTTTAATAATATTGTACGAGAAAAATACAGTTAAGTGTTTGCTAGTAGAAACCATAATTGTCAGGCATGCATTTTATATGTGGAAAAAAATACAATGAAAGTCTCACTTTTCTATGACGGCATTTAAAAATAAAGATTCTTGGAATCTGGTTTTGTTAATAAGTGCAATATCCCAAAAAATGTTCCCTATGTATTTCATTCCTTGTGCTATATATACATTCCTTTATGGTTTTAATGATATTAACAGTATTTTTTATATTGTTACGTTGCCAATTGTATATTTTGATCTCCACAATGTAGTTTAAAAAAGTTCATCAAATTATTATTGCCATGATTGGATATAATACTTTATACTTTTTTAATCCTGTATGGAATGGAGGCGATTCGAATTCGGAAATTTCAGTAGATAATCTATAATCCGGACATCACTAACCAAGAATTTGGAAAAAACGTGATAATTTAACCATCTTAAATTTTCCGTTTGGGAGAATTTTAAAATTTGGACTTTTTGGAAACAAACAATTTTTTGTTAAAAAAGAATAAATTAGATGTAATTAAAGAAATTAACTCCCAAGAGACATTTCGAAAATATTTTACATTTTATTCCCGTCGATTAAAGACTTTCTGTTAGGCATATACAGTTGGTCTTAGCTTTAGTTCGGATCATTGACTTTCTACTGTTCCATTAGCTGAAACTGAATTTAAAATATCTTGTATATATTTAATTTATTGTTAAAAATTTTGTTTCATTTAACCAGAACTTCAAACATGTCGTCATATAATTGTGGATTTAAATTTACAAAACCTACTTGCTAATCACGGGCATTATATGTACATCATCCTATGTATTTAGAACTAACTCTGTGACCAACAATGGAGCATGATCACCGCATTAGCTGACCAAATATGGCGGTCGTGTGACTGTGTAATTTACCATGTGTGTATGTATGTGTGTGTGAGTGTGAGGAAAATATAATTTTGTTGTTTTTTATTATTATTTTTAATCCGTCTTGTCCGAACTCATCTAAACTCATTGGTCGACATACACGAACTTAGATCAATACAAAGCCGCTAAGATGCACAAGAATCGGTTTTACTCAGCTTATAAATAAAGGGAAAAAACAGAAAATGGAAAATAAAAAAAAAGTGCGAATAAATTTTTTTTTGTGGATTGACGGATAAACACCGTTTTCATTGCTAAGTATGCGACAGATGTGTTGTTATATATATATTATACATAAATATATATATACATGTCCGTTTTGGGTCAGTTAATTGTCACCTGTAGCACTTAGCAATATTAAACACATTCAGTAGTAAAACTTGTCTCTTGTTTTTATTTCACTTTTGTCTTCTTATTTGTATAAGTTTATCTTTTATAAAACATACAACACGTCGAACACTATTCACACACAACAAATAAATAAATAATGCTTTGTAAGAAGAAACAGAACATGGTGAAATTTTGTAGAAATATTTGAAACTAATTCTGCGAGTTTCATAACATAGATGATATTAAAATAATGTTTTTTTTGTGAAAAGCAACAGAACATGGTGATATTTTATAGAAATATTTGAAACCATTACTGCGGCGATGTCGTAAAAGTGATGAATCTTATGTATAAAGGGTTTAGCTTTTGTAAAACATTAATCAAAAACGTATATATCCATATCCATGAATAATGCTTTGTAAGGAGATACAGAACATGGTGATATTTTACTACATACTTATACTGCGTCGTTGTAACGAGATGATGTTTTATCACGAATTTTCCTATATATAAACATTTAGCTTTTGTTAAACGTACGTTACATCAAACGCTATTCATGCTTAGCGAATACATAAATAAAGCTTTATAAGAAAAAACATGATTTTTTGTAGGAATATTTAAAAATAATACTGCGACTTTACAATGAGGTTTATCACGAATCTTCTTATATATATATACATTCTTTACAGACACCCACCTCTGTCATCGTGGACTGGCACATCGGCAGATTTGTGCGGTGGGGTTTTTGTAAAACATACAATACATTAAACAATACTCACACAAACATACATAAATAATGCTTTGTAAGAAGATACAAAGCATAGCTTTAAATATTATTAGAGCTACAAAATATCACCAATACTGTGGCGTTGTAAGGAGGTGATGGTTTGTCACGAATCTTCTTATGAGTCTAAAAAATAACAAGTTAAACACTGTTTGTACCCAACAAATATATGTATAATCCTTTGTAAGAAGATACAGAAAATATTTTTAACATTATCTGGTTTTACAAAATAAGCTAGTACTGCGGCACTGTATGAGATGATGGCTTATTATTTATAAAATTAAATTCACGACAACGTAACACATAAATATAATTTTGAAAGTTATTAAGATTATATTGGAGCGGTTTCCTTATAAAAATGTTTATTACATTTATCTAAATGATTCTGAGAAACAATAACAATACATATGAAGCAACAAATACAAATGAACAGTAAATATCAATGAAACATCAAATGTGCAACTAATATAATTAAATTTTATCAGAAAATTAGATGTTCTTTTCTTATTTCCATAAAGTTTCAAATGAATTAAAAGAAATCGCCCATTCCAAACAAACAATATTGCAATGAGGTTTAATTAACCAGTAAATATAAGTAATGATTACGAAATTCGGTAAACTGTTATTTCAGGTAACTAAATTTCAACAAAAATTGTTTCAGTAAACTACATTTCAACAAAAATAAACATAGAAATTACATAAATCTTTAGAATAAAACTTTTGATATAATTTTCCAATTAAGTTTTATTTTTGTTATATTAAATTTTGTTATCGATGCTGCTATTTACTTCATTATTTTAATGCGCAAAGATCGTTATGAAAATAATCAATTTAAATTATGTATCAAATTAATTCATTAGTTTTATAGAATATATCGCGATTTAAAGATATGAATAGTTCTATAGTTTAGTAATTTATGGCACAGCAAGAATTTTTGCTTGTAATATTACTTTTTTGCAGTGACAATATTATTAAAATCCATTAAATTCCTATAAAAGTGTGAAACATTTCGCCTTTCTGAAAATATTTATTTTAATAATCGTTATTATCTGTGTTTTATAATACTGTTTTAATTTAGAATTCTGTAGATTAAAATTGGATAAAACTTTACTTATCTAACACAAGATGGAAATTTTTACATATTGATCTACTCCAAATAAAATATGTATGCAACTTACTTTGAAAATTCATATAAAAACTGTTCATAAATGCGCACGAATTTTTTCTGCAAAAAGAATAGTTTCATCATTGAAAAATGGCTGACAGATGACTCGATTATCTATTTTTTACTAGCAAACGATAATATACTTTCCAAACAAAAATGTTGCTATTCTGAAAACCATTAAAGTAGGCTGCAAAGTAATAAAGCATTTACATTAGAGTTTTTCTTAAATAAATAATTGAAATCAGTAATCGTTTGATAAATTATGTTTTGATCATTTACAAGTAGAAAAGTTCTTGGTTATTTTACTAGTGTTAAATATTTCTAATGGACGAATTTTCTGCTTTGTTTATTTACATTTAAGTGCCTGTACTACGTAATTCCGATGTAATGTTTAAGTCAATGGAATCTTCAAAGCGGAAGTCCAACATGCAGGCAAATAAAATAAAGGTTTTTAATGTAAGTAAACAAACCAGAAAACTCGTTCATAGAAAAGAAATAATAAATATTCATCAAAATGTTAGAAAATTATCGAAAAACAGCCTATAATATTCTTTTATTTATATAATTTAGTTCTAATTAAGTTGAAGTAGCTTAAAAGGATAACTAAAAATGTTAATGATTTTTAAATTACTTAATTCCCAAATCATCATTAGTTGTGTACAAACATAAACAATCAGGGCGTCTTAAAATAAATACATGTTGAACGAACTTAATCACGATATTGCTTGAAGGAATAAATTAGAATTAAAAGACACAGTAGGCCTTGATCTTGATTTGACGGAAGGATATTTATTGTAAATTAATATTAAATGTATCAAATTTTTGTTTTTATATCAATTTTTAGATAATGAGGAGTAGAATAATTTTGATTGTATGGCAGTTTAAATGTTTAATGATTTTGAAAAGATGGAATCAATTTTTATATTTCTTTAAAATGTTTTAAATTAGAATTTATAGAAGAATTAGAATACATATGAACTGTAGGTTTTTAGAATGTATAGATTGTTCCATAAAACAAATAATACGTCTTATCTTTTATTTCTTTTTTGACAAAAATGTAGCTAAATAAAATCTTTTATTTATTTTGAAATTGTTATTTAATCATTGTTTTAAGTTAGGAATTTTGCATTACTGAAACAGTTTAAGAATTACTTCACCTTGCAGGGAGAATGGGTTACGAGCAATTGAGGCACTAATTAATCAAGTAAATGAAAAGCTACATTAATATATAAAAAAAAAAAACATTAAGGAACATTTAATGAATCATTTCAAAACATTACCCTTTAATAAATCTTTAAATTGCTAACAGAAGACTAAGAAGATATACGCTTCTCAAAATTAAACAATTTCGACATAATAGGTTACAGACAACTACGCCTTTTAGAAATAACATTTTACTTATTGTTATTGAAATACAATCCATTTCATGGTTTCAAATTGAGACGGCAGTCTAGAAAAATAAAATCAAATGTTGGAGCCAGCCGTTAAAGAATTTAAATTCCAGTTTGTTGTTGGTATCTGGTTGCAGTTATGTAGCCGTAAAACCATCTTCAAAACGCATATTTCAATGTTATTATTTATGCTGTTTTCTCAAAACTTTACACGAAAGTATCCCAGTGGTGCATTTTTATTTTATCCAATACGTAGTAAACAAAGATAAAGTATTCGTAAAAAAAATCGAGAGTGAGATTTTGACGAATCTCCATGTTTTAGACCCCACGAATTCGAAAAATTGATTTTTGGAATTAGGTCGGTCAATTTACAATGGGACTTAAAAATATTGTAGTCTTTTTATTGTCTCCATCCCTCACATCAAAAGAAATCCCACGTCAGGATCTCTCACTCATTATAACATAATTTGCCTATTCTACGCACAAATATTTAATAGCATTGAAGTTGTGATACCGGTCCAATCTAGGCGCCGCACAGTGTGTTATTTTCGTAATCTAGAGGGACAAAATTATTTATTCCAAATTCAGTGGGTTAAATAAACGATTAAGGGTTTTATGTGAAATATAAAAGCACGATAAAGGTTTTACACATATATTTTAACATAATATAACTATAAATAATAACAATATAGCATAATTGAGGTTCAATGCCCAATGAAATAAAGTAAACCAAAAAAAATTATAAGTATTTAAATTTGTAATTACAAAACTAGTAGAAAGACATATATGAGAAGTATTATATAATATTATACATATAATATAAATTAGATGATTATTCGGAATCTAAATCAGATTCTTCGAGATCACTTTTAGATTCTTCTATATCAGAAGATTTTGATAAGATTGCGTCCTGGTCAAATGGAGCTCGAGCTCTTATCTCCAAAAGCTTCATTACTGATTTTTCCACGTTTGGTTTTTGGACGAGAACGTAAGTTTGCTATAAATGGATCTGAAGTTAATAGTAATTTATTAATTAAATATTTATTCGTATCAATACTTGATGTTTTCCTAGTGAATAGTTCTCTAAATTTCCTGTTGTGCTTATTTCTGGCCTCTTGAGCTTCTTCCGAAAGTTGACCTATGTGAAGAATACACGAATCTATAATATCTTTGCTGTGAAATAGAATTTTATTCTCGCTTACGGGCATTGAGTATCATGTGTACTCTCTAATATATAGTTCTCTGGTTTCTTTTGGGTACTCGTAAAATTTTTCACTGTTAATAAAGAAACTGCTATTTATGCATTCTAATATGGCATAGAAGCGCTTTATAAGCTTAACGTTGACACCTGTTATTTCAACTGACTTTTCAGCATTGTAAAAAAACTTACGATCTGTATTACCGTCATTAGTATTTCCAGTTTGTTGTTCAGGCATGTCTACTAACAAACCTAACTCACTCTTGAACTTCTCCTTGGACTTGATTTTTCTTTTCAGTCACTTTGTATTTATTTTCAGCTCCCCAATCTTGCCATGATTTTATTTCGAGACGATGTGAAAGGTGTAATATGCATTCAAAAAATCTAATCCAAGTGTGGAGAGGTGACAGGCCCAAGGAAAGAAGATCCATTAGATGGATAGGCACCATTGATATATTAAATAAACTTTCGTCAGAGCAATTTTTACTTGAAAATTTCTACTTGTATCTACTTTGTTCCGCCCCATCACAACTCCACTTCACAATTATGTCCAGACTTCTCAAGTCTTATAGATTTTAAGACATCTTCTTGCGCTTCGTATAGTAGTGTGGTCCATTAGGGATTGCAATTTTATTTCTGCGAAGGTTTCTGTTACATTGACGTCACTCGGATAGCACAACTGTTTTGCTGCTTTAATTTTATGATATGCAGGATACATGTTCTTATGTATTTTGTTTGTTTTCTGCCGTATTACTTTATATTGATATGTTGACAAATTTGCGTCGCCCATCAATGCTAGACGCTTGGTCTTCGGAAAGACTACTTTGCTTTGGGCTTGAAAAACACTTCCTCGCTTTTTTTTATTGTTGTTCCTCTTCTTGGAGAAAAATCGCAGAGTTCTTTTACAATTGCTGCTGAATCTCTTTTGCCTTCTCTGCGAATCTGTACTTCAGCAGCCATCGATATCTCTTCCTGGCTTGATGTTCCCAGGATATGATTAATTCTCCGTCTTTTTGTTTTGGTACTGCAACTTCCGAAGTCTTTTTGTGGTCTACCAGCTCTTCTACTCGATCCAGGATGTGAAATAGTTTCTATATTCGCTGTGTCAATATCAGGAAATGATATACATTCATCTAGCCACAAAGAATTCGTTTTTAGGAAGTCATCCCTTTTTCAACTATTTTTGTTCAAATTTTGTGGCTTAAACTTCTGATTTTAACTTTTAAACTGTCTTCTGAAAGAGACGGGGCACCAAATTCTTGTAATATATAACTTATCAAAGCACCCGTTCTTGATTCTTTTGCTTTAGAAAACCAAACGTCGAAAAAATTTCCGATGCAAAATTTGAGTACTCATCTGTAAGGAAGCAAAATTTATATGAGTTCCGCAAATATCCGCAAGAAAATTTAAATATATCCAATAGTTTACAAGTGATTCTTTCAGGAAAACTCAATTACACACTGGTATAATGCGATATAATATATTAAAACTCAAGTTCAAACTGACTTATACGTTTTTCTCACTCGGAAAAAAGTACAATCAATTCTTATGGTGCTCATGATTAAATAAAAACAAATATTAAAGTAAAATCTTATGTAAACTAACCTCGATACTTCTACGAAAATAATATCAGCACAAACCACTTTTAGCACACAGAAACACAGAGTATTCATAGAGCAAACTCCAATGATTGAAACGAACTCTTAGAACACTTAACAGGCAGAGCGCAGGTGGTCGATCGGTCCGAATTATATTTCTACATTTCTGTACATTGCTACAACAAGAAGCAGCTTATGCCCGAGTTGCTCGAGCAAGATCTTCGTCCAACTTTTTCACCCTTATATTCAGTCCAACAGATTACGACAGTAAAAGCAGTGGAATTCAAATTCACCCCCATAGGTTTCTTCACCAAAATCAAATTTCATTTGCAGAAAATCACAGAGACTCAGTAGCTAAGGCTATATAAACTGATGGATCTAAAACGGACGACGGCACTGGTAGCGCATATTGCACTCTCGAAAACTATGGAATAATAGCCTTGTGGCAAGATAAACTTGATCACAGCAATTTGGTTTTCCAAGCTGAAATCCTTGCAATTAAAATGGCAATTGAAGCAGCTTCTTCCCTTCATAGACCAATCAAAATTTGGACAGACAGTTTGTCAAGTTTGATGGCCATACTTAATCCTAAATCCCATCATAGTATGGTCCGAGAGATTCAAACCCTTTTCTCTCCCATAAACACATTCACCTGAGATGACCCACTTTCCTACCTGAAATCCGAGATAAGGTCAGCTGCTTTAAGCATCTGGCAAGACAGCTGGGATAACGGAGAAACTGGTCGCAGTACACACGATATAGTGCCTAGGGTCTCAAACAAGCGAGTAGGATGGAATAGAGAAGAGCTAATGTTCGTTACAGGACACTAGCCCTTCCCTTCATACCTTCATCGCTTCAATCTTCGAAAATTTGACAACTGCTCGTGCGGAGATCCAATGCACTATGCCACAAAATGTCTGTTTACTCTCTCCTAGCATTTCCAAACTCCTACAGTGTCACTTAAATTGCAGTAGTTGAAAAACATTCTCACGAATAACTTATCAAGAACCCGACTTCGACTCCTAATGCGCTTCATATGTGATGAGAACAATCTCATTGTAGAGGATAATATCATTGAACACGCATCCACCCAGACTGACACACACTTCCGGCTACTTAGGACTGAAATTGAAGATCGTTACCAAATTTTGGACCTACAGAGTCGAAATGCAAACTATATTCTTTTCGGAATCCTCTTCATTTGAACCTGAAGTCTTTTTTCTGTGAATTAAAAGTAATGGCTCGCTCAGTAATCCCTACTAAGATAGCAGAGCCGTTATAGGACTGAAATTGAAGATCGTTACCAAATTTTGGATCTACAGAGTCAAAATGCAAACTATATTCTTTTCGGAATCCTCTTCATTTGAACCTGAAGTCTTTTTTCTGTGAATTAAAAGTAATGACTCGCTCAGTAATCCCTACTAAGATAGCAGAGCCGTTATAGGACTGAAATTGAAGATCGTTACCAAATGTTGGATCTACAGATTTAAGACGCAGAAGTCGAAATTCAAACTCGATTCTCTTCATAATACTACGAAACTAAGCACAAAACGCGTCATATGAGGGAGAATACGAAAAAGTCGCGGGGAGAACACGGGGCCTCAGAAATCTAGGTCTCGGCTTCTGGCCTGGAGAGTTCCAGCCTTTAAACCAGAATTTGCCGAAGAACCAGCGTGTAAGCAGATATAGTGCTGGTCAAATCCGTCAGGGTCAAATGTCCTCCTGCTCGTGTGGTGCGAAAAGTTGGAGAGGGGGTGTCGACTCAGGTTTCGTCCTCGTCATCTGGCCGCGATTCAAAATTACGAGGTCCGTCCCCAAACAGCTCTCGTGTGGGACGGGACGCTGTCTTTTTCAAACAGCCGCTGATGTTAAAGACGTAGGACTACTTTACTCACGTGACTCTTTTGTTTCACGATGTTTCAACCTTTTATCTCTAAAATAAGACATTAGTTATGTTTTTAACATGTGTAGTCACCGATATATAGAGGATCTCCCATACAACGTTTTTTGTGGCGTTTTGGCTGTGAATCGAATTCCTTCCTGAGACCCCAATGGGAGGAACGTAGTCCTATGTTAAAAGTTAAAGAACTTTCTTGTTTATTTATAAGTTAATTTTATGCCAATCCGAACGTCAATAAAGCTTGTCAGAAGCAACAGTTAAAATTGATAAAATTAACGAAAATTAAATTAAAAATTAATAGAACTTGAATTAAAAATTAATTAAAATTCTTATGCATTATACAGAAAGGCGCATATGCAGCTGCTTCTGATAGAATACACGAAAAACAAAATTAGAACTTCGAAAAATAAGTTAAAAATTATAAAAAATGGGCATTAATAAAACCTTAAAATAAAACATAAAAAAGCAAAATAGATCGAAAACTACAATTAGAATGAAAGCAAAATGGAAGAAAATTGTAAAAGAACCAAAATGGCGATTCTCCTCAGAGGCCACACGCCATTGTAGCTCTGAAGCAGGACAAAAATTTTCTGAATAAAGGAAAGACCATTAGTCAAAATTTTTTCTTTTATCCTATTTTCAGGGGTTGGACAAAAATTCAGGCCACATAAAGGAATAATTTTGACTAATGGTCTTACCTTTATTCAGAAAATTTTTTGTCCTGCCTCAGAGCTAAAACGGCGTGTGGTCTCTGAGGAGAATCGCCATTTTGGTTCTTTTACAATTTTCTTCCATTTTGCTTTCATTCTAATTGTATTTTTCGTTCTATTTTGCTTTTTTATGTTTTATTTTAAGGTTTTATTAATGCCTATTTTTTTATAATTTTTAACTTATTTTTCGAAGTTCTAATTTTGTCAGAAGCAAGACTTATCCAATCAGACATCTATCAGTAAAGACTTTCGCGGTAAGTTGGTGGCAACGACAATTCTCTTTTTTATGCAAGTCAACATTATGTTCATTGCCAAAACAACATGCTTGTTATTGCTATGGTAAATATAAGTAACAATATAGGAGATATAAGATTAAAAAAATAAGTAACTAAATATAGAGCTATCAAGTCAAAAAATAACTAAATAAACAAAGTCCATCCTGATCAGAGTAGAGAATGCAGACGACCCCGAACAGAAGTCCCCATCATCTAAATATCGTCTTCATCTCCCCAATAACAGATGTCACATCCCCTCCACGAACATGGCCGCGCTGTCTCAGCTAATTATCTGAGAGAAACCAGCGGCCGGGCTCCATCCCTGCTATCGCGTCAATCTCGAAACATAACAGAGATCTTGCATTAACGTTCAACTGTGAAAGAAGTGGCATTTATCTTAACTACGGATTATTTAGCAAGCAGTGAGTGGCAGCAGCATTTCGGTGCTTGGGGCGTTATTTATGCCTTGTTCCGGAGTTTAGATAAGGGACACGGATGGATTTGGGACTTGAATCTGGATCTAGGAAAACAGATTCTACCCCAAAGGACACACATTAAAGCTTAAAATGTTAGTTAAACTCAATTTAAAATATACAATTTTTCTCGGAAAACTTTTTCTATATATAAAAAAAATCAAGAATCCTGAAAGCTGTAAATTTACTTAATTTTCTTTGAATGTAAAAATTATGATTTAAAAATTCTCTTGAAAACCATTGGGAGTGTTCTTCTATCTGCTTTTCTTACCCCTCTGGTGTGGTGCGGAAGTTTGAAGAAGGGGGAGGGGAGAGAGCTCAGGTGTCGTCCTCGTCATCTGACCACGGTTCAAAATTACGAAGTCCGTCCCCATATAGCCCTCGTGTTGCTTCAAAACGAGACGTTAATATAACTAAACTAAACCAAGAATCACTCTGTTTTTCATATACTTTCATATATGCGTACACATTATGGTGCGTTTGCGTCCTGTTTCGTCGTTTAGTGAAGATAATCGAGTATACATTTAACACGTTGTTCGTCACGTGAATCAAATGCGATTCACACCTGCTATCTAATCATATCTCCCCGGGGTGCACCGCGAAT
>BGPR01009836.1:41693-55529 GCA_013235015.1 Araneus ventricosus | reverse complement strand
TCGATAGCGCTACGTTCGGTTGCGTATTGCTGTCTAAATGTTCCTCTCGTCCCACGAGGTGGGTATCCTAGATACTACACCTGTATTTTTTTATCTGTCTACGAGAGCTGCATACTTCATCTCACATGAGCTGAGCTGCATCCCTACATAATACTTATTCTTGGCATGATATTTTATAGTTAAATTCAGTAGAATTCCTTCCAATTTTGATGTTAATAATTAGTTTGTTCTCCGGTGTGCCGTCTCTCTCCCCCCTACAGCAGACGAGCCATATTTGAGAATCACTTGATTAGGCTACAAAATATGTGCATGCATGATATTACTTTTGTATCTGAATGTACTTCTTATTCTTAATTTCTCAACTGAAAAGTTTAATAATTGGACTGTTAGTTTTTTTTCTCTTCGTAGAATGCCAATTTGTTTTATTTTTTGTTTCAGACCTACAGGCAGTCGTAGAATACCATGTCGTTTTAACGCATTCAGCAAGGAGTGACTTTTACACTTTAATTGGCGTGGTATCAATGGATGCCTCAGATCGAAAATTCTCTGAGACGGCGTGCCTTCACCTAGTGTCTGACTACGGTGTTAAATAGATAGATATTGAATCATTTATAATATCATTAAACTGATATTATAAATGATTCAATATATATATGAATGATATTATAATTATTGAATCATTTGTAAATTTAAGTTGTATTGACGTAAATCGACTAGTATCAATCATGCTTTTGATTGTCTTCATGTCTATTTTAAGTTTCTTTGGTATACTTCTTTGACTGGGAGTGCTATCTTCACTTAAACTAGGTTCATAGTCATCAAATAAATAGACATCACCTAACTCACTTGGAATATCATCCTCATCAGATATCAACTCTTCCCACATTTGTTGTAATCGTGTATTTCCATGTTCGTAGTCACCCATTTTGATGCTAAATAAACTTAGGTTTATTCGTCCAATGGCCGATTAAGACAGAGCTATGAGCCGAATAACTATGGTGATGGCCCATTCTGGGTTCTATTCGATGCGAGCCCCAAGCAAGAGCGGTGCCAGGTATCCAAATCGTGCACCAGCGTGAATATCGTTCGAAAGAGTTTGTCTTGACGCTCATAACATGTCAACCTAACTACGACTAAAATGACTTGTAGAAATGTGACAATGCACCGATGCCTCACCGTTTCACTGAACCAAGTTGTATATAAAGAAGGCGTGATATCTCACAATATAAATAAAAATTCAAAATTTTATTTTTATATCTTAGATACTGTATCTATATATTTAAAATAATTTGGTAAAACCTTCAGACAGCTAGCCAGCCCCAACCACTCGATGTATTTCGATAATTTTTGTTTCATATGAAAGTTTATGATGTCTAGATATGCCATCAAGGTCAAAAACGGTACTATTTTGCAAATAAATCTCCGTTATTTCCGTTGATATATTCCGTCTATTTTGCAATATCTCTCGAAAATTAAGGGTGCTGATTGGCAGACGACCCTTGATGGCATATCTAGACGTCATAAGCTTTCATATGAAATAAAAATTGTCGAAATCCATCGTGTGGCTGGGGCTGGCGAACTGTCTGAAGGTTTTACCAAATCATTTTAAATATATAGATAAAATGTTCTCGTAATTGTAGTCGTTAAATGATTAAACAGGCCGAGTTAAATTCTAATTTTCATTTTATTATGGAAGAGTGACGGAATGTACGTACATCTTAGTATAAGGTTTCAAGCCAAAGGTCAGTAGAAAATCCCTGCTTTTTATCAGGTAGGGATTTAACAGATATACATGTGATCAAAGTGAAGGGAATAATAGCTATTTTTAGTATATTACGTAAGTGTTTTAGGGAAAATGCATGGCGGCAATAAGTCGCTGATTTCGCGAGTTGTGTGCGCGT
This sequence comes from Araneus ventricosus, assembly GCA_013235015.1. Classification (NCBI taxonomy): domain Eukaryota; kingdom Metazoa; phylum Arthropoda; class Arachnida; order Araneae; family Araneidae; genus Araneus; species Araneus ventricosus. Next base: position 53,628 of record BGPR01009836.1, on the reverse strand, counting down.
GGAAACGATTAAAATATTCTTTTAGTAATATATATGCCAAAACGAGAAATTTATTGTACCTCCAGCGCGGGAAATAGAACGAAACTGGAGTTTAAGAAAAGCGATTTTGGAATACATTAAGACTTTGAAATATATAATATTAGAATTTGAAATAAAATTAAGTGAGATTATTACATATATATATTCACGGAAATAACAGAGATTTATTTGCAAAATAGTACCGTGTTCCTGAGTCTCAAAAACTGATATCGCCAATTAATTACGTCACTTCTTTCAAATAACTAACGAATCAGAATGTTCCGCTTTATTTTCGTAAGTTTAAAATGGTATTTTTCATTTGTATGCAGTTCTGTTGCATTTCATTCCAATTTAATTTAACTTTAATAGCAGACGATTTTGTTAACATATCTCTATAATTTGGTTTTAATAGCAGACGATTTTGTTAAGACATATCCATAAATATTGTTATCTTTGTTTTAGTTAATATTTAATTTAAAATCAATAAAAAACTATTTGTTTCCTTTATAAATTTATTTTTATTAGATTGGCAACAAGAAAATTAGTTGTTAAAAGAACTTTTACGGAATGCAGCGTTGTTAAATGAGAGACAATAATCCCAACAGTTCCATCAAAATGGCGGTTCAAAAATATTGTAAAATACCTATTGTAGGTGATGGAAACTGTTTATTTAGGGCGGTATCATTCTATATTTATGGATCTGAAGATTTTCATGCCGAAATTCGAGAGAAAGTTTTACAAAACATTACAACTAGATGGGGTTTATTGACAGATTTTACAATTTTAAAGGAATGTGTTGTCTACAAAGAATATGAAATCTACTATGCTTTTATGGTCTATTCCACTGATCTTCATGCAATATTTAAAACTGAAAAAAGTAGTGGCTGAGATCCTCTAAGCAGCGAGATGGTAGGGGAGGTGCTGGGCAAAGTGGGTGCTGGTCGCGAACACTCCCGGGGGACGTCGAGAGCGGCTAGTATATTATTAATTATAATGTCCTTGTAGATGAAAAACTCCCAAAAAAATCGCCGTGATCTGATACAAATCGATCTGCACCCGTGTTTAAGTTGCAGGAGGACTTGAGGAAAAGAAAATTTTTGGTTCACCGTTATTTGATGACGAAGCCAACACACGAACCCATACTTCATTCGCCAAACTTTCACACCGTTCCAACTTTTCCCCTCCAGTTCAGATTCAACGGACGTATTTAAAATAATGATGGTGACTTCCTTGTTTGCGCATAATATGATAAGAAAAATAAATTGTCAGTATGTCATACTCTGTCCACTATTAAACTGCGCAGTTAACCTTTTAACGTTCATTGGTTTCGCGGTGAAACCAGACATTGAGCATTTTTTTACTGCGCATGGGCGAAACGTAGCGTACTTTTTTTGTCCTAACTTAAGAGCCAGATATGTAGGGCAGTTTTTGTAAAAATTCCAGTTCAATACAGTTAATATTCACAAATATAGTGGCATTTCAAGAGCTAAATTGCTTTCAATCTCCAAGAGAAACGAAATGATGAGGGTTCTTGCACAAATTGATATTTTTTATAATTGAATTTTGGAAAGTAATATTGAATTTTATGAATGCTGAATATCCTTAACACGTATACTTATAAATTAAATACATAATTTAAATTGCATTTCATTGGTAACTTATTCGGAGGAAAAATAGCCCGTTACTATTCATTGGTTTCACTGTGAAACCACAAATTTCTTGAAAACAAAAACTGCCATTTTTTTCTTTTACATATTTATGATCAGCTACGTGTCTAGCATTAATTTTTGAAATAAATTTAGTAATTTTCAAAACGAAACATTTCGTGAACTGTAAAGGCTTAAGAAATGAAGAATAAGTCATATTCAGGACGCTATTCTAAGTTGACTATAAACAGAAATTCTCTTCGTTACTGAAGTATTAAGGACTTACTCGAAAGCGTTGCATATAAATGACAATTAAAGATAGCAGTCGATTTTATACAGAAAAAGTAAAAATTCGCTCTCTCTTTTGCAGGGTTGATGACAACTATGAGGAAATGAATGGACAACATGAATGGCGAAGTTTGAATCATATTTTCTTTTACGTGAGATTTTTTTCCTTGGATTTTTTTTTGCTATTTAAGAAAATGTCCGAGTGTTCAAAATATACAATAAGCGATGTTCTCAAGGGAAGCATTTTCTTACGCTCGGCATACAAAGTTATATACGAAATTAACAATCAGTAGTAATACAGCACAAACGTTCTATGGATTTTGGTTCAGTTTAAGTCCCGTTTTGAATCTGCTCGTGAATTATTTTAGGAAGGATCTCGTAATTTTGAACCGCTGTCAAAAAAAAAACGAACGACACCGAGATGGCACCCCCTCTCCAAACTTGCGCTCCACACCAACGGGAGGGCGTTGAATACTCAGCGGATTCAGCTCGCAGCGGGTCCGCACACACGGCGGAAATTCCGTGGAATCGAGTATCGAACGCGTAATCCTCTGGTCTGAAGCATAGACGTGGAAATAAATAAATATAATATAAAAAGTTCATAATTTTAGAAAAAAATACCATGTATACCATTAAAAAATACAGACACTTCAACTGCATGAAAACCTTCATACCTTTCAAGTAAGATTTATATGCTTCAGAGTGAAGCAGCTATTTCATCACTCCGAACTATCTTAACTATTTCAACAAAACCTACAGTTAGGGAAAACCTTGAAAGTCCCGAAAAATTATTTCCAATAAATCACGAAATGAAGCTTAATAAAACTAATAATAAATTTTTGGGTGCAGCGTTATATCAAAAATGATTCAATGTTATCAATCATTAATATGAAAAAAACGTCTATGCCCCGTGTATTTATGTGAAAAAATCCATAATGCCAGCTCTTCTAAATGGGGTTAGGAAACAAAAGTAATTCTGAAACGGTGGTGCCTAACAACGGATTCCAAAGCCGTTATCAGGAAAAAGACAGTGAATACGGTGGTGCCTAACAACGGATTCCAAAGCCGTTATCAGGAAAAAGCACAAATCACACACTAACGTAAAAAAGGACACATTGCAAAAAAAATAATAAAAAGTCAGTCAGCAATCCTTTCACATATTAAATTTTCTTCCCCTCCCCTTCTTTTTTTAACCCAGATTTTTTCGCTCTGGCCGTAATAATAAATTTGACTTCGTAAGCTGTAACGAATTCCATGCGGAGTGTTCCATAAATCATCTTTAAACCCTATATCCGCTGCGAAAAAATCTAAAGGTGATATCGCTTTCTTTCTCTACAATAAACTGGCACGCCGGGATCAAAAAATACATCCAGAAAATATATCCATTCGTGCAATTTATTTATATGCATATGCATGTTATATCCAAAAGGAAGAGAAGAAAAAAATGGCGATGGCTTGGGCAAGCAATATTGGGAAAAAGAGAGAGAAAAGAAATAAAATTGCTGCCCCAATGGCTGTACGTAGCCTAACGAGAGAGAGCATGCTGACTATGAAAAGCCATAACATTTATCAATCTCTTTTCTGTGGAACACCGGCAGTAGAACATCAATCACACGAAGATATGTTCACAGTTTCCTGCGCGTTACAGCAGTGCCAAACAAGGTAGAGAAATTCCGAAACAAATGGCAGTCAGCGTGCTGCCATCTAGCGGTGTTTATAAAAGATTTATGAATTTTGAATGCGTTTAAAAAGTTCTTTTTCTTAATCTTTGGTTAAATGGAAACTTTATTCATTTAAACAATGTTTCGTGTTATGAAATTCATAAATTTAAAGAAATTGTTCGAAATTATTCACATAATCTGTTTGTGTAAACATGTTTGTTGTTCAACGTATTCTAAAGTTGCCAGTGCTACTCTCGTCAGAGACTGTGGTAGATGATGCCATGGGGTACTGCATCACTGTGGAACAACGTAGTATAGCAACACCTCTCAAAACCCTCATCCATTAACCAGAAATATCAAAATAATGGCACATTTTAAACCAGGGAGTTAAAAGAGGGGAGGGGCAAAAAATTTATAGATTATTAAAAGTACCAGGGAGTATAAGGGACAGAGAATAAAACTTAAAAATTTAGGCACAATGTTAGCTAGCTTTCCCGGATTCTATTGCTTTTTACTTTCTCGTATACGAAGAATACAAAGGAAATGTACTGTAATCGTCAAAAAATTCGAATTCGAGATTTTGACGAATCTCCACGTTTTAGACCTCCCTGAGTTCGAAAAACAAATTTTAGAATTATGTCTGTCTGTGAACGCGATAACTCGAAAACTATTACAGCTACAGGGATGAAATTTGGTATGTGATCTTTGCACATAATTTGTAGGTTTAAATCAAATTTTGGACAAAATCCGTCAACGGGAAGTCTGTCTGTCCGCGTTCATGTGAAAAATTTAACTCAAAAACTTGAATAGCTAGATGGATAAAATTTGGTACACAGTTTTATCATCATGAATGTAGGTCCGTATAAAATTTTTAGGCCAAATCCGTCAAAGGGGTGTCCAATTTTTGTGGCACGCGGTTAAAAAAAGGCGCTCAAATTGGAAATTCTGTTTTCCTTATCTAACGTAGCCCTATTGCGTAATCACGCCAGCTTCTGATTCTACTTCTTCCGCCTGACCTTCAGAAACTCGCGGTATGACGTTTCGCTTATTTTTTTTCTCCACTGCGTTAGGGACGCTTGTTCGTTTTACTGCCTTTTAGCTTATTTTTTCTCTACATGTGTTAGGGAGTATGAGAGGAAGTTTAGGGGAGACCACTCCCGCTGGTTTTAATTTCTAGGTTCGAGCAGTTAAAATGAAATAAAAAATTTTGTTTTTCAGGCAAAAAGTGGGGGGAAGGTGGATCGCCACCACTTTTTTAAAGTATTCATTTAAATTCGAAATGTAGGCCATTGATATAAAAATATGTGATGTGTTAATGAAGAGGAGGTACAAACTTGACCGGATACAAATAATTCTTTTCTCATCATACTATCTCTTGATGAAGACGAAATAATCGAACATCTACTTAGAAAGGCGAAAAATGACGAGAAGTGAGAGAATAAAGACAACAAGCAGACCAAGATGGTTAAATGGAAGGGAAGCAAATGAAAGATTGTAGATTTTCTTTAATTTGCTGAGCAGTGTCAGCTATGTCAGCACATGATTGTTATGAAATTACTTATAAAAAGTGAATCTTCAAAACTCCGGCGGCAATCCTAAAAGTAGAGAAACATTCGAAATTATATTCCATCACACTGCGGTTGGTTGGTTGGTTGTATGAGTTTTAATGGCGCAAGAGCCATTTTTGGCTATGCTGCGCCAAACAAATGGTGAAAAATGGAAACATGTTGAAATGAGAGGTTTATAAAATAGAATCAATTTTTCCTTTGTTCCCAATTTAGAATAAAAACTTTAATTAGTAAACAGACAATTTAAAACAAAATGAAAAAACCATTGGACCAACAAATTCTAAAATACAGGATATTACTATATAAAGTTAAAAATTCCAATGGCATTTAAAAAAGTAAAAATATGTGGATGGGGATGTTCTCCCACCAAGTCTTCCATCATACTGAGAAAGAAAAACTAACTTTCATGTGATATTATGTAGGGCAATCTTAAAGCGTTGTTTTATATTGTTTCCAGAAATATTAAATTGCATGCACTTCTTTATTATTTGAAATAATAAGTACGAATATTACTATTATTTAACAAATATGTTTTCTACAAAGCAAACGATTTTTAGTTTTTTATATTTACGTGCGGAAACTGTGAATTTTTCATAACTATTATTATTCGATTGTTATGAGTTGATGTTTTTTTTAAAAGAAAGTGTACTGGGAATATTTTTTTGAAAAGTATGTTTTAATTTATCAGGTATTGTTTATGTTTATGTTTAATTTGTTATTATGCATTAATATGTTGTGCTTATTATGTCTTATTTTGTTATTAGACCGGACGCCGCAGAAGCACGGCCTCGTTGCTCTGAGTCTGATAAGCGAATACATGTACACTTCACACAAAGAAAAGTCTCCCAGTCAGGGGACGCGCGGACCAGATTACACCCACTTTTCCACCGTTAAAATGGCGAGCATATAGTTCGGTGTAAGAAAAAGGATTAAAAACTTATTAAACGTTAAGACATTAAGAAAATTGCATAAAAAGTTAAAGCTTTAATAGTTAAGTTAATCAATGCGAGAAGGAAAATAAAGGAAATGCTGATAAATTTAATAAAGCTTTTAAAAAATCTGCTGAAACGTTAAAAGTTGCCACACGACATGAAATAAACTTAGGTGGCGAAAATATTAATTATTTAAAAAGTACTGGCAAAGCCGAAAAGGATATTGGTTGCATAATTGCAATCTAACAATTATATATTAATTATGTAGTAGTTTTGATAAAGCTAAAATTTCCCCTCCCCGTCGACCCATTTCTAGCCCTACACCCTTTGGGTAGACAGGGTCGGCGTGGGTGAAAAATAAGTGTTATTTAATTGGGGCTAGCCACTCATGACAACTCCACGCGAAAACCGAGTGTGAAAATGGAAACAGGCCAGAATTGGACAGGCATGGAGTGGACGATCGAATATTCAACCTTGTCCAACTTGGTGTACACTGCCGGAAATCCGGTGGGGCGTAAGTACGTGTGGGGGTGGAGGCGTGGGAGGAGGTCCTCTAGAGAGACGTTCACCGAGAAGGTGGGAGTGACTGACAGTGGACGGATTTTCGTGGAGTGGTCATGAATGACCAGCTTTGCTCAAAGCGTAGCTTCTTATACTTCTTGTGTAGAGGCGTTTGTTATCCAAACATGTGTTCATTGCCCGATCAAAAAGATATTTTTCGGAAGTGCTGGTCGTTCGGACTGCTCGTTAACCGATCACTCTCTATATTTGTTGGAAGTATAAATGCACTAAAAGATATTTCCATTGTTTCATCTTGGTTATATTTTAACACATTGCTGACCGGCAATTTTATACAAAGGCTATCTCATGTCACCTGCTATTATTTCGTAACTGAATGTGGAAGTAAAACAATCTAAATAAACTTCAATACTCCAAGACTAAACAGTGCAAACACGAATTAACTCGTGTTCGGTCAACAACGGTTAGGCATGAAAACACGAGTTAACTCGTGACCGGCCAACAATGTGTTGAGGCAGAGAAAATTTTATTGCATGACCCATAAAGACAATAAGTAAGTTTATTATATGTGGTGAATTTTCCAAACAAATCAATGGTTGCTAAGCAGCGATTTATTTATTAAATCAGAATGAGTCTTTACATAAAAGAATATATAATTAATCGGACAGTCAAGCATTTTTAGCTTACACTTTTTAAATTTCACTAGTATGTTCGGTGTCTTCCATTTTATTTACTAACTAGCGTGAGTGTTCTCGTATACTTATACAAAACGCACGATTCCTATTTAGCTTTGTAGAACAATGAAGAGAATCTATTATACATTTTGGACCTCCTTCCTTTGATGAACGAGTCCAAACTTGGATAAACGCCTACAATTTTGATTTCAAGTCCACAAACTAAATTTCACTTATCTTGCTTGTGGTGTTTTTGAGTTATCGTGCTCACATACAACGGACAGATAAATAGATGGTCCAAACATTATCATATTTATTTCAAAATCAGACACGGATCTAAAATTTTGATGTAAAGATCAAATTGTAGATCATATATTAAAATTCACTCGTGTGACTTGTTGTATTTTTGAATTATAGAGTTCATGTACGCACGAATAGGCAAGTCGACCACCTGGCGGATTTTGCCAAGACCTGGTGCGGATCTACAATTTTAGAAATAAAACCGTATATCAAATTTTATCTATCTAGTCCGTTGTGTTTTTGACACAAATTTCTAGTACCTGGAGTTGTTCCAAAATTTGATAGAAATGTATTGGTGTAAAGACCGCAAACCAAATTTCCTTCGTCTAACTTGTTGCGGATGGACATCAGACATATAGACATAATTCCAATTATTATTATTATTATTATTTTACACTGAATGGTCTAACACGTGGAGATTCATCAAGATCTTAAGGTCGAATTTGTTGACGATTTCAATACATTTGGAGGAAGCAAAAACTCATTCTATACTTGAAGGTTACAAGAAATGTATAGAGATTTGCGTTTGCATAGACGTTTAATCTTTGCATTCATTTCAGATGTCAATTTTTAATTCCTGGCCACATCTCCATAATTAGCACACCGCCTACTCCAAACAAACTTCTTCAAACACCGCGCACATCACCCGATGACTTCCTCGCCCTAATATCTCTCTGTGTCGTTACTTGTGTCACGTGTCATTTAAATCACTCCCGCATATTGCAGCAGTGGACCCTTAAGCTTAATAAAGCCCTTTTCTGGCGCGTCGTGAGAAAACCTAATAAGTAATAACGCGGCCCATAAGGAGTCACGTAATATGGCCAGTCGTGCTCGCTCGTAGACGTGAGCCACCTCGCAAATCGGGAATGAAACTGCTGCGCCAAAAAGGGGCCACTGTTTTGGTTCCGTTGGTTGTTTGGATGGATTGGTAATGGGTTAAGAAGTATCTGTTTCGGGCTGTGATGAGTTGACGCGATGTTAACACTTTTTGGAATGGGATATGCAGCGGATTGCTTGTCATATTTGTATAACCACCGCCGTGAAATTGTTTTTGGAGCAGGTTGTCAATAAATACTAACTTTTCCCAGTAGAACTATGACATTACTTGATAAGAAAATTTAAATAACTTACGTAACTGTTATTACGTGAAATAAATAAATTTGTTATATGTGTACAGTCGGACCTCTATTTAACGAACCTCTGTTTTGCGAATTTCTCTATTTTGCGAACTTTTTCTTGGAACCAAGAACATTTTGCGAATTTCTTCGTAAAATAACCTCCAAATAGAGAAGTGCATTCTCTATTTAACGAACTTTTTCTTGTGATATAATATTTTTTTTCCCTATTTCTCAAAATATTTCTAAGCATTTCAAACTTAATCTTTCTTTTAACACATTTTATGGTGATCAATGACCTTGAAGCTGGAAGATGTCAAAGCGAAAGTGCTTGAGCATCAAAGAAAAAAATTTAATTCTTCATGAGGTGGATAAAGGCGTGAAAAAAAGGATTTTGCTTTAAAATTTGGTATTCCTCCAAACAGCTTATCAACCATAATAAAAAAATCGTGATAAGATAAAAAAATTATGATTCATCGAATTCTTGTTCAAAACGTTTAAAAACATGTGTCTATGAAGATGTGGATGAGGCAGTTTTGAAGTGGACAGTGTGAAAAATAAAAACAATACAGCAATGAATTGCGATGAAGACGAATGTGATGAAGATGGAAATGATCATGATGCAGAAATCAACAAACCTTCGTATGATGAAATGCTAAAATTCATTAATGTTAATGTAAAATTATTTTTTTAATTGAAAATACAGTGTATTCCCGGACAATGTTTTGTTTTATTCTTGTTTTCCTGGCAGATTTCTTTTTGATGGGTAAAATATATAAAACAAATAGATATTAATTTACAAAATAAAGGTGTGATTAATTACTTTTTTAATAATATTTAGTGTTTATGAATTTAAAATCTGTTTTGTGTAGTTTAAAGTATTTTAAAAGGTGAATCTCTATTTAACGAATTTTCCATATAACGAACTTTTTTTCGGAATTAAGCGACTTCGTTAAATAGAGGTCCGACTGTATATAACATAAATTCTCTTGGATACTTCCCATTGACAAATTGGTTGCAAATTTATATATATATATACAATTTTCAAGTCAAAGGAACGATCCACTCCCCTAGTTGTGCCTTATGTTACTTTTTATTGGCGTAAAGGCAGGAACACATTTATTGTCGCTGACGATGAGCGTACATACACTCCCGAATAATAGCACAACAGCACTATGCCATATCACAAATACATATGCAACACACAACAACAAGAACACCACGCTACAGCATTTCGTGAAACTTGTTTGAAAGTCAGGCACATGTGTACAGAAGGGAGGAGCCAACACCTATTCCGCCACCTGTTGATTCTTTCGAGAATATGCCTTTTACGTTAAATATACAAATGTCCCATAAAACAAAAAAATACATTAAAAGATGTCAAGACGCCATACCAAATTTCAAATCATTTTTCCAGCTTGTTTGTTCAGAGTCTATCGAGTGCACATACACAAGGAGAAACAAACAGATAGCTTACTGTTTGACGGATAGATACTGATCGATAATTTTGTTGTAAAGATCTGCAGTGAACTTCATCCATCTAGCTTGTTGCGTTTTTGTTCGAGTGTGTGTGTGCGCGAGGGTGTGTGTGCGCGCGAGGGTGTGTGTGCGCGCGAGGGTGTGTGTGCGCGCGGGTGTGTGTGTGTGTTGGAGAGTTCGCAAATCCGTGAATTGATGGACCAGCGTACAATTACTCCTTTGACAGATTTGTACCAAATTTGATACAGATCTGCATTTCAATGAAGAAATATATGCCGAATTTCACACGTCTGTCTCATTGTGTTTTTGAGTTATCGCGTTCACATGCACAGAATTTCACATTCACAGAATTTCCTATGTCATATTTCTTCCAAAATTTGGTAGAGATCTACAACTCCGGTGTGAAAACCATATACAAAATTTCGTACTTCTAGTTTGTTCTGTTTTTTATTTATCATGTTCACAGAGAAACAGACACACAGATCGGAGGCAGGAAGACATAAATTTAATATATAACGTAATTTAAGGCTTTTCCAGATGTACTTCTGCTTTTATATTTTACAAAATACTTCCTTTTCGGATTCAGAAAGATCTAAAACGGGGATATAGGTCTGAAACGTGGTATTTCATTATCATCTTGAGGACGTATTTTCTTAATGATTACAAGACTTGGTATTATACGTCGTATTCGAGAAAATCCAAAATAGCACCATTTTATATTACTCCAAAAACAGTACTTCTCAAATTGATGGAAAAGGAATAATTGCAAAATGGAAAGGTAGCAGCTCGTTTAAAAATTTTTAAGCTATTTTTTGGAAGCGAACTAACAGAAAATATATTCTGCAAGTGGCTCTGTCAGGGAGCCTAAGGGGATGTTCATACCTCTTGCGCCAGTTTTAGGGAAGCATCGAAGAAAAAACAGTTTAATTTGTTTCGCTTCGTAATGGAAAACGTGTCCAGAAAAGCTAAAAAATACTACGTCCAGGGCGCTATTTACCCTTAATGTGTCTATTAATACAAAATGTCCCTTAAAAATAGGTGAACTCATAAAGGCAACGCAAAAAATATTTTGATATTACTTATTTCAAATTCCAAAATTTAAAAAAAAATAGTAGCAGAGGAACGCGATGAAAACTGACGCTGAAAGTTCAGTCTCAAATAACGAAAGGTTGAGAAACTATTTATGATATTTACATTTCAAGTAGCCAGTTACCGTTCATCTTTTTATCTCAGTTTTCGTTTCATTGATGGTAACATTCCTTGGATGGAGAAGTTATTAATTTCGCCTGAAATGTTTTTCTTGACATGTAATTACTTTTGCTGATAGCAGCCAAAAAGATACCGTAAAGATACTTATTTTCTTATTGAAAATCTGCTTTAGCTTTATTTCACTTATAATAAATTTAATTGTTGCAACAAATTGTTTAAAATCGACAGGTTTGTTCTAATCATCCCGGTAAGAACTATCTCAAAACCATCTTTTGGTTGTGAGATTGTTTAACTCTTTCGGACCTAACTGAACATTACGTATTTGTACTTATGCCTTATGTAGTTTCTTCAAATCCGTCTCGAAAGGGCTAACCAAAAGCATCTTTTCCAACAATCGTGTTGATTATTATTTATTTTTTAGATGAACATTAATTGAACGGAGAGCGTAATATGGCGAGTATTTAGCTTCGTCATACAGTGAAGAGAATCGAGTATGCATTTAGGATCTCTTCCCTCTGACCGACTT
>BGPR01009836.1:31599-41683 GCA_013235015.1 Araneus ventricosus | reverse complement strand
GAAGAGAATCGAGTATGCATTTAGGATCTCTTCCCTCTGACCGACTTCGTCATACAGAGAAGAGAATCGAGTATGCATTTAAGATCTCTTCCCTCTGAGAGACTCAAACTAAAATTTGATATAGATCTACAATTTCCTCGTCAAAACAACATGCTTGATTTCATTTATCTAATATGTTGTATTCATAAGTTACCGTGTTCCATGCACACGAACAGGCATACCGACAGATAGTCAACCTTTTGACGGATTTTATCCAAATTTTGGCTCAAATCTACAATTCTGGTGACAAAACAGTATACCAAATTTCAACCATCTAGCTCATTGTGTTTATGAGTTATCATTTCCCATGCACACAAATGGACAGACAAACTTCTCATTGAAGGACACTTCTTCTGAAATTTGATGTAACTCTACTATTTTGGTTTAGTTTTGTTACATTAACGTCCCGTTCTGAAGCAACGCAAGGTCTATTCTGGGACAGACCTCGTTATTTTGAACCACGGTCTGATGATGAGGGCGACACCTGAGCTGGCACCCCTTATTCCACATCACCCCTGCGGCAGGACATTTAGCCACTAAGTATGATTTAACTTGCAACGGGCCCTTACACGGCAGATCCTCATTGGAATCAGGTTTCGAACCTGGAACCCTTTAGCCCCGAAGCTGGGACCTTCCCACTAGACCACCGCGGCACCTACTATTTAGGTGTAAAGACCACAAATCAAATTTTATGTGTTTAGTTCGAATCGATTTTGAGTTACTTTCTTCACATACACAGACAGACAGACTTAAATGTGTTTTTTTTCTGGACTCGGGGACGCATCAAAATCTCGAAGTCAAATTTTTGGACGATTACAATGCCTTCTCTTCGTATACGAAAGAGTAACAAAAGAAAGAAATTGAGGGGTTCCAAAACTAATTGTTGAATATAATAATCATAAATTATAAGCATAATCGTTACAAATAAATAAAAGTTTTTGTCAGCTTCAGAAACTGGTAGTAGAAATACACTGGTGGCCAAATGCCGCTAGTGTATTATCTTATTTATCTTCTCTTGGAGTGTACTGGAATTCATCTCGCTGCAATGCTGATATCTTTCTGAATATTAGCGATATTGAACTGGAATTTTTTATATAAGTTGCCCTATATATCTGGCTTTAAAGTTATGAAAGAAAAATTTCGCTACGTTCGTACATGCGTAGTAAAAAATTATTTACTACAAATAAACTTATTTCCTGTAATATTCAAATTATTTGATTCAAATGTTAATACACAAAACGTCTTTTACATATTGTCAAACATTCTGTAAGTTTCGTACAATTAGGTTGAAAACTCCGCATGTTATAAGCAATAGGCATGCGAAAATCATCGATTTTGTAAAGAAACCTTTATATCTTCACGAACATTCATGCTATTTTTACGAAAATGCGTTCAAACATTATGCAGATCAAACAAAACCATTGATGAAAATTTCAATTCATTACCGGCTTTTTGTGAATCGGGGTGGGCCAAAATCCCTTCCCGTCTTCATCACTTTCTGGTCGCCCCCCTAAATGCCCTCGTGACCGAATCTTCACTGTAAAATACGAGATCCGACGATTGTATGTCCTACGATTGTCCGCAACTGATTTCGAACCACGGTATTCTTATTAAGTCCAAATTTTGGGCATCTTTAAAATGGTCATTAGAGTTTGGCCACCAGTATACGTTAATGCAAGAAAAATAGGGAATATGAATTTACTCACACTATTATTTTGTTGCATAAATAAATTTCTTGATATTAATTTCTATCAGGAAAAAATCGACAGAACAAATCTGAAATTTTATATAAATAATAATTTTTCCTTATTTCCAAAATTTAATTTTCTTACGTTTTCTATAACGCAACAAGTCTAAAATATTCCAAAGTACCACGTAAACAGTTTCTCTTGAATTTCCCACATTGAAAATAATAAATAACATCAATTAATAAATGATAAATTTAAAAGATCTGTTGATAGAGAACAATTAGTATTCTTGTATCTTTAAAATTTTCCAGTCTGATAACTTATCGACGGGGAAAAAAACATTCACGATGCAAAAGTTGATTAAATTTTAAAGAATAGTCTTAGAGAATTAAGTTTAATTTCCTTTCTTCATCAAAAGGGCTCAGACTGATTCTTTTCTGAAGTACCAAAGTCTCAAATCCTAGAATAAAAATTATTTATAAAAAAAGGAACGAACTTTAAAAAAAAAAATTACCCACCTCAACTATTTTCCTCTGTCTTACCACAAAAGAAATTCTTTATCTTTTTTATATAAGTATTCTTCCTTTTTCTTTGCCTAAAAGGTATTTTTTTTCGTTTTATTTTTTGCATTTCTTTTATTTTTAAATAGATTAATGGTTGAAACAGATACTTAATGAAATGAAGTCCATTAAGGATAATTTTTTAAAAAATTCAGTGCGTACGTACTGTGAATATTTATACTAAATACTTTAATGTTTAATGTGCCTTGCAGTGAAAGAATGCTATTATTTGCTCTTACTATATTGATTTTCTATTATTATTCACAGGTATATGAGACTTTGAAGAAGGTCAGCATTGAGGGGAATTTTGCACATGCGCATTACTGAATGATTTCATTCTCCTGCAATTCTATTTACGTTAAAAATATCGTCACGGGAAGAAAATGGTTAGAATAGAAAAAATCGTTTGAAAATTCTAATAATTCTGTAAATAAACAAAAATAATATGCTATTATCAATTTGTCAGACCATTGTCATTTTTAGATCAAGTTGTTTTTATTTATTTCTCATTCTTCTAATGGTAACATTTTTATTATTCTTTTTTTTTCATTTGTGATGCTGACGACGTTGATATGCCATTGTTTTCTTCTTATTTCTGTTGTAAAATGAAAGTTAAAACAAAAATGAACCAAAATTGCCAATTATAGCGATAATTTGCGCTTTCTCTGGAGTAGATAGTGTCTGGTAAAAATACTTCGTATCTTTTACCAGACCGCCTAAATGGACAGAAGTACCTCACCTTTCAAGTGATGACTGATTTAATACGAAATGTACCAACAAATCTTCGCGCGTTTACGTGGACAACGAACCAGTACAATGGAGCACATTTCCTCAGCATTGTGCGGTACTACCCGGACACTGCCTTTTCGAACAGATGGATTTGCCGCAGTGCACCCGTAGCTTGACATCCTAGATCTTCTGATCTGTCCTGCCTGGATTTTTTTACTTTCTCGTATACGAAGTATACTAAGAGAAAGTATTGTAATCGTCAAAAAATTCGAACTCGAGATTTTGACGAATCTCCACGTTTTAGACCTCCCTGGGTCCGAAAAACACAATTTTGGAATTATGTCTGTCTGTGAACACGATAACTCGAAAACTATTAGAGCTACGGGGATGAAATTTGGTATATGATCTTTACACATAATTTGTAGGTTCCTATCAAATTTTGGACAAAATCCGCCTACGGGAAGTCTGCCTGTCTGTCTGTCCGCGGTCATGCGAACACTATAAGTCAAAAACTTGAAAAGCTAGATGGATAAAATTTGGTACACAGTTTTATCATCATGAATGTAGTATAAAAAAATTGATTAAAAAAATATTGGGCCAAATCCGTCAAAGGGTTGACTGTCTGTCGGTCTGTATAATTTACTTTTGAAACGATTCCTTATCTCCACGCGCATGCGTATTGGAAGCATTCTTCTATGCACTCGAAAGCTATGGAGCGAATTACGTCACTTTGTCCTTGAGCCGGTAAGAGCGGAAAATCGGTGCGCATCTCTTTGAATTTGATTCTTTACCTAGATATTTTTCAATCACTATAATGAAAAACCTTCTGATAGTCATTGGATTCTGGGTAACAGTAGGTTCGAATTTTTTTAGCCACGCGGGGGAAGGGGAAACGGCACCTTTTTGGGGAAGTATACGAGAAAGTTTAGGGGAGAACACTCCCGCTGGTTTTATCTAGGGACAGCTAAAAATTGTTGTTTACTAGGTACCCATTGAGTCGCCAGAGTATCTGATCTCCCGAATTAGCATAACAACTACAGGCATTCGTGAAATGCCGAAATCTTCCAGTGTGTGCGCGATTCACTCCGTCGCCAGTGTGACCCTCCGTATTGTAGCTGGCGGTCGTTCGTTTGAGCATTTCATGTAAAGTTTTCGATAATAAAAATTGTTTACTCTTTTTATTCTTTTTTCTGTATTCTCCATTTGCACCACGGGGCTCGCCGCTTGCTTTAATGACCCCACATTGTATGGTGAAAGTCGTTTGTTCGGCGATTTCTATCGCCTTTTACAGTTCCGACCATCATTTTAGTAACACCCTGTATAGGTGGATCATAAATAATGATTTAGTCATTGCATTTAGCTTAAAAATTATTTATCATATACATCGAAGTAATAACTTCGTTAGAAATATGGGTTTAAAAAAGTTACTTCGGTATTAAATGGAGGAGAGTTGCCGAATTTGGTCAGGTATCATAACTTCAATTCTATAACTATTTAGGTCGTAAAACAGGCAAATAATGTTGAAACGATGTAAATGTGATCTAATAAATCATTTTTAAGAGGAAGCGATACGTGGTTACATTTGGAGATTAGAGTTTAGATTTAGATATCATCATTTAAATATTCTAACAAAAGACCAATAGCCCTTATGCTGTTTTAAAGCAAATAGGAAAATTTGTAATCCTCAGACAGGAAACTTATTTGGTTACAATTTACCATGATAATTTTATTAAAATAGTTTAAAGTTACAGGAATCTTTTTTTTTTTTGTTTTTGTCTAAAAGTTGTCTAAATTGGACCACGAAGAGTTTGTTTAAATCAATGGCGCTGTTATCGTAAACTAGAATGGCCCCGAAGGCAGATATAATGGGAAAATTCTAGTAGTCCTCATAAGTTGGGAGTGGAATAAACCAAAGCAAAAAAAAACGAACTTTAAATACATCAAAAGTTAAAAAAAGAACAGAAGGTTCATTGTAAAGAAACAAAGGAAAAAGAAATGATACAGTGCAGTGCAGTGCAGTGCAGTGCAGTGCAAAAAATATCGTACTTGGTTTCATGCATTGTGTTCTAGTGTGAATTTGAGGATCAAAAAATTTTACTTCAATTGTGCTTAAAAATATTGGTAGTTTAATTTAGGAAACCAATGATCCAGCCTAGGAAACCAGTTTCCTTAATTGTACCGATAACACAATTTTGTAAGCTATTTTTCCCTCTACTTTAAAATGTATTTCATAAAAAGTTAATTTCTTTGGTCTGAAGGTAAATAAACTACAAAAAAATTCTGCTACTTGTTTGCATTAAAATTTCTTCTCTGTCACTGTACATTAAAAATGCCCAGGTGTCCAAATTCAACAACCTTCCCCCATATAAATTCCAAAATATATTTGAAGAGAGCTGAAATTCGATAAAATTTCATAGAAAGAATTAGGCAGTTAAAAGTGATAAGCGCTGTTAAGTTCAAAATATTGAATGATTGTGGAGCACCATTATAATTTACATTATATATTGAGTTATCGGAACATTTCAAGTTTATATTCTGACGGTTTAGTTATTTCAATAAAACCCATCCTCTAATTTTAAAAAATGTTTTCTTCTTTGCAGAAATCCAGTAGAAGATATAAAACAAAATGCCTTACAATTTTCAATCTGTTTTTAATATCAATTCGAAGTTTGTGATAAATTGGATGAGAAAATAATATTCTTTATCCCAAACTTTTCTATTGGAATCAAATACAACTTTTTTTCCCCTTCTTCTTCTTTGTTTGAACAAAAGAAAGGATTCTGGTTTGTTCGCGTTTGAACTAAATTAGCTTGATTTCTTTTTCCAGGTTCTATTGTCCAAAAGTTCCTTTGAATTGCTGATTTTGAGGTACATCTATAGAGAACAAGAAATAAAAAATTAAAAGAAAGAATAAAGTTATACGAAGAGTGGTCATTAAAATATCTTTAAGAACAGTAGTGTTCATAATACCACCGAATTACTGCAAAGTTCAAAACCAGAAAAAAGAAAGGTTCGTGTTAGACTAGGAACAGACTTAGAATAGAATTGAAGAATTTTTTTCTTTGCCTCTTTTTAAACTAAGTGCAGTAACATGTGTTTATGATTTCCGAGTTCTTTCTTTTTTTTCCTGGGATTTTTTATATATGAACTTAAAATTTTATTCTTGATGTATAATTGGCTGTCATTAAAAAATTTCATTATTAAAAAAGTTTTTCGTGATGTAAGTATATTGTTCCTTTGAGATATTTCGAGTCGGAAGAAGTTCCAGAACAACCAAACCAATGTTTGTATGAATTTCAAGAAACATTATTTAATGACATGCTTAAAACTGTTTTTTATACGTAGAAATCAACACAATTAGTACTTTTAAATCCTTCCTTTTTATTTATTTTTTTATTATTATTATTCCGAACAATGCACTTGACATTCGTTTTCCTTCTTGGTTTTATAAAAAGTTATCTGTATTCTCAAAGTATTCGTTCAACAGCTGAAAAATTTTTGAATTACTGTAGTTGGTTTTTCTTGCAGACGCTGACAAAAGTTCCAACTAAAAGAGAACAAAAAAGTAAAGAAAAGATATCATGATTCACATTATTTCTCACGCAAAAATTTCTGTATGCAAACCAATTTTAAAATGCATTTTTGCATGCGTTTTCTTCTCTTTTTACTTTCCCTCGTGCAAAGTATTGTAATCATAAAAAAATTGACCTCAAGATCTTGATACATCTCCACGGTTGAAAAAGAATTTGGAATTGTGTCTGTTTGTTCATGTCTAAGTAAACACGAAAACTCAAAAACAGAGCGACCTGAAAGAATGAAATTTGGTGTGCGATCTTTCGACCTAAACTAGCTGTTATGCCCGGCGTTGCTCGGGATTAAAATATTTTTATGTCTAATATTATAACTATTATAACTATAATAATATATAAAAACTATTTTTGTATAGAAAATTATAATATAAAAATTCCTTTATCGTCTGAAACGTTTTTACTTCAAATTTCGTTCGTAAATAGTGAAGTATAAGAAGGATTTTGACAAATGTTTTGGGTCAATTATTTAAATAGTTAAATTTTCATTAATAAAAAGCGTCAAAATAAACCAGATCAATAGTTGTTCCCGATATAAACCATGATTCGCCTGCTTTTAAACTTTTCTTTAGTATTCTTCCAGAATTTTGTTTATATGTTCTAGGGCCAACAGATCTTTATACGTATTCTTGTTCTTTAACAATTCTTAAAATATTTAGAGAAATAAAAAGAAATTTCTTCAAAGTCTCACCGTTGCCTAGCAACGAAGTATCTATAAAAATGCTTTATTTCAAAGTCGTCTGCAAGTCATCAATTTTTTAAAAAATTCAAAAATTAATAAAATTTGAAGGAAACATAGCACGGAAATAAAATTGATATCATTGAAAAAGTAAAAATTTTAAAGTTTAAGATGGTATATAAATATTTTTTGTCGAACAATTTGCTCCGGCGTTACTGTGGTAGGGCTTTTTCGGTTAATTTCTAATTAATTGACTGTTTAAATAATTTTCGGACTTCGAAAAGTTGACAATAATCTTCCTCTTGTCTTAAATAATAACTGTGCAAATTTTGGTTGACATTGCTGCAGTAGTTTAGGAGGAGATGTGGAACATACCCACATAGATACATAGCCACAATGACTTTTAATTATATTAAAGATGAAAGGAGATATTAATTGCAGCAATTTTTTAATCTAATTAAATAAGCTTTAGAATTCTTTCAGAACCAATAAAAAGCGTGTTCAAACAATATTTAAAAAAATAAAACCGAAATACCGAAGGATAAAGACAGAGTAATTGAAAGGCTCCACCGTTGCCTAGCAACGAAGTATCATTAAATCTGCTTTATTTAAGAATCGCGTCTGCTGTAATAATTTATTTATTAAATTTTGAAAAATTAATAAAAGTTGAAGGAAACATTTCACAGATATAAAATTGGTATCATTGAAAAGGTAAAATTTTGAACTTTAAGATGGTATAAAAATATTTTTTTTTTGGGGGGGGGGTAATTTGCTCCGAAGTTAATACGGAAAAACGGTTTCGGTTAATTTCTAATTAACTGACTGTTTAATTAACTTTCGGACTTCGAAAAGTTGACAACAATCTTCCTCTTGTCTTAAATAATAACTGTGCAAAGTTTGGTTGAAATTGCTGCAGTAGTTTTGGAGGAGATGTGGAACATACCCACATACATATCAACATACCCACAATGACTTTTATTTATATAAAGATTGTATATATCTGTATCAAACCTTGGACAAAATCCACCTAAGCGAAGTTCGTCTGTTTCTTCATCAGTGTGCGTGTGAACACTATAATTCAAAACCGAAACGAGCTAGATGGATGGAATTTGGCATAGGATCCCCAGAATTATAGATCTGCATCAAATTTTAGAAAAAATACGAGGATTATTTTTTAAGCAAAGTCCAGCATTCTTTGAGCAGAATCCGACATCATTTGTATTCGCGGTGTCACTATTCGTTTCGTAAGGCGATGTTAAAATATTTATAGAATAGAAAAATATTTATAGAATATAAATAGAAAATCTAGCGCGCCGTCGACTATTAAATACGATCAGTCATCTGATTTTAACAGCAAGAAGTATTAAAACTGCGGATATTCATCACCCGATATGCGAAGCGCACTGTGACAATTCAATGAGTGACAGTAAAGTGAGAAAATGGGTGAGATTGTTCAAGAAGTTTGGAAATCGTCGACAACGACTGTTATGTTTGTAGTACAAATTCTGGTGTAGCATGTAAAGATTTTAAAATACTATCAAGAAATCCAAACAATATAATATATGTTTAGCTACTTGAAGATTCCCCCTCCATAGAAAAAAACGGCGGATCATCTGCTATGTAAGTGCCTAAAACCGTAAATGGTATGACCAGATAACTGTGACCATGATCTCCTTTATTGCATATCTCCCCCTCTTCAAATATCTCTTCTAAAAACAGAATAACAGTCTATTCTTAAGAACAAAATTTCTTAATTCTTTTCCTCTTCAGCAAAGTTTTCCCCTCATCTGGAGTAAGGGGAATTAGGGAGAAAAAAATCCCCCACCCCACGAGATAAATGTTCCAAAGGGATCTTCCATCACTTTTCTAATATGACTTAGCAGATATCAACTTTGGACAGATGAAAAACTAATAGCGCTGCTACTCATACTACGGGGGCTTCAACGATAATAAAAAGGACAGAGAAATCCCAGTTTAATATTGGAAGGAGAAATTGATTTCTTTATCTTTAATTGCATCCAACAACTTCAACAATTTATTATCTGAAAACTGGAAGCCGCGCTACGCGAGGATACATGACCAAGAAAATCAATTGGGTTCGCTGACAACTGATGAAAGTAGTATTCGTCTGATGATGACTTATACAATAAGTGGGAACTGGGAAATTGTTTCTTTTTTCTGCAAGTTCGTTCTTCCAATCTTAAAAGTTGTATTCCAAGCATATTTTTTCATCTAGCAGCTATAGTGGTAAAGCATCAATAACTGCTTCATGCTGTTGTTCTAGAAATAAAAACACGCTTTTTTTGAGGGACATTGGTTGTTAAATTGCGTGGGGTAATTTAAAAATTTTCAGATGTATCTTGATCCAATAAACGGATTACCATCAATCATACTGCAGTAGAAACGGAAATTCTTTTATACTGCATTATCAGTTTGTAAAAGTATTTGTTTGATATTTTTTCATTCTTTTGCTTATGCTATTTTAAAAAGTATCCTTATATGACATCATGTGCAACATCCAGCAATTTACTGAAACGATATTGGTTTTAACTTATTAACTTTTATACATTTTCAAGCCAATGCTTCATATTCACTCATGTTTTTCATACCATCAATGTTTGAACGTGTTTACGTTTTTTGGTGTACGTTTAACGTGAACGAACGTTTTTATACCATCAATGTTTTATACCATATTTGTTTGATTTTTTTTCATTCTTTTTCGTAATCTATTTTAAAAAGTATCCTTATGTGACATCATGTGTAACATCCAGCAATTTACTGAAACGATATTGGTTTTAACTT
>BGPR01009836.1:0-31589 GCA_013235015.1 Araneus ventricosus | reverse complement strand
GGGTGTACGTTTAACGTGAACGAACGTTTTTATACCATCAATGTTTTATACCATATTTAATTGATTTTTTTTTTCATTCTTTTTCGTATGCTATTTTAAAAAGTATCCTTATATGACATCCTGTGTAACATCCAGCAATTTACTGTAACGATATTGGTTTCAACTTATTAACTTTTATGCATTTTCAAGCCAATGTTCCATATTCACTCACGTTTTTTATACCATCTATCAGTTTGACTTCAGTTAATCTTTTCCATACGGACAGTAGAAATGCAATACTGGCAGAATATCTAGCTATGGGCTGGTACAAATGATGTACCATTAAACCTTTAGGATTTCACTTCTAATGTGGAACTCATCTGTATTTCTTCTAATTTCGCTGTATATAATTTTCTCCCATTCTGGTTGTATCAATCTAATCTGTTGGATGGATTTATGACTAATGAGGTAAGAGAAGAACAAATAATCGTACGGGGGTCGAAAAGTAATGTTGGAAAAGTCTTTCTGTGGGTATATGGTGTAAACAGTCCAAAACGCAGGATAATGCAGAATGAAGGTTTATTTACAAATATGCAGGAAAACACGTAGCACAGGTACAGGAAACAATAGTTCTTGCACAGATTACCAATGTAAACAGACAACAATTCACAGGTAATAACAGTTCAGCACTTTGAAATTTAGCAACACAAACAGTCAGCAAATAACTAGCAACGACAATAACTGCACTTTCAATAGCGCTCAGCTCACCAGCTTCCTAGCTGGCACTGTGAATAGAACTCCAAAGACGTTCGCGCTCCAAGGCGATTCCAGTCGATCAACACACACTCCGTCATCCATGCGCTCTCCTTATAGTCTCTAGCGGCAGGCCGTGACGTCACATGGAATTTTCTAGTACATTCAAGTGTATCTTCTCTCCTAATGGAAATATCGAGAAGATTCCAACACCTTTGAGATCCCACATTTCGTCGCCAAATTTGTCGCCAAGATGGTCGCCAAGGTCTGGGAACCAGACATGGTTGCTGCTAGTCATCCCATACTTATCCCTGTAAAACTCTCTTCCCAACCATAAGACTGGCATTGCTGGGAAGCGACTTTCCATGTTTGCAACAGTATCGAAGATCTCATTTTTCAATGACTTGAAATATGAGTGAAATTACTTTTCTTAAGCTGGAATCCGCATTTTAAAAGCGTATTCTGAGATTTCATTCTTCCGTTATCAAAAAATTAGTGTGTTTAAGCCATCTGTTAGTATATAAAATATTCATTTGCAAAACACTTACACCCAACGTAAATGCAAAATTCATTAATTCGCTCTTGAAATACTTGCAACAAAGAAGTCGAAAAGATTACTCCCATCTCCCTCCCCCTCTTCATTGACATTTACAATGGAATACAAAAAGGCAGCAAATCATGGATGATTTTTTAATGCCAATAGGCTATTGGACCTATAATCTCCAATCCTGTAAATTGTTTCAAAAAGTAACTTGACACAAATGGGCACAATGATGCAACGACGAGGGGCGAATTTTTTATTGGAGTACTTGGGTTCTCAGGCCTGCAACCTCCGAGGAATAACGGTTGTTTTAGCAATTTACCTAATGAAGTTAGTTTCACAAATTAATATTTATTTCCTAAGTTATACATGAGTAGTTGTGCAATAAGGAACCAACTCCAAAACAATCATTGGCTCTCTCTGCATTACGTCATCTAAAAGTTATAATGCTGAATTTTTCCAAAGTGCATTATAAGCACTATGTTGTAAAATGGATTGCAGTTGCTTCGGTTTTGACTGGCCAACTGCATATTGTTACGAACATGGAAAGTCGCTTCCCAGCAATGTTAGTCCTATGGTTGGGAAGAGAGTTTTACAAGGTTAAGCATGGAGTGACGGCAGCGGCTGTTCCGGGACCCCTGACCTTGGCGACCATTTTGGCGACAAATAGATGATTCCAGAAAATGCAACCCTTTTCTCGATATCTCTATTAGAAAAGGGAATCCGCTTGAATATACGAGAAAACTCCATGTGACGTCACGGCCTGTAGGAGAGAGTATATAAAGACCGCGTTTGGATCAGAGGGAGTAGTGTTGATCCATTGGGAACGAATTTAGAGTTTCGTCTGCAGTGCAAGCTAGGAAGTTGGTGAGCTGAGCGCTATTGAAAGTGCTGTTATTGTCGTTATTAGTTATTTGCTGACTGTTTGTGTTGCTAAATATCAAAGTGCTGAACTGTTATTACCTGTGAATTGTTGTCTATTTACATTGCTAATATGTGTAAGAACTATTGTTTCCTGTACCTGTGCTACGTGTTTTCGAGCATATTTGTGAATAAACCTTCATTCTCCATTATCCTGCGTGTTGGACTGTTTACACCATACACCCACAGAAAGACTTTTGTAACAATATATTCAAGTACACCTTGCAATTTTGAAATCAAAATTAACAAAATGATAAGTTCTAGATTGCAAAATTTGCTCGTTTGAAATAATAATAAGCATAGATTGTCACAGTTTTTGATATAATAAAAAAACCAAGCAATAAATGAAAAATCAGAACTATCTTAACCAGTTTTTATTATCAATCCTTTTAAGGCCATTATGCTCGTAGATGATGATGACTAAATAATCGATTCAGACGATTTATAATTACGAAATAAGCTCTTTAATTAATTGAAAGAATATCTGAAATACGAGTGTTGGTTTCAAATTTATTATTTTTAAATCAAAATTGAGTTTTATCAACAAGATAGCTTTCTCCTACCAATTTTCGACTGTAATGAACTCGTATAACTACTACAGTTAATAATTTATATAATGAAACTATTAAAACATCTAAAGACCATTTGAAACTAACTTTGAATTCGAAACTACCCAGTATGACTCCTGCAAGTCACATTACCTTTTTCGTATGGATTAGTCATTGGCAGAAAAAAGAAAGCAGCATCCAAAGTAAACGTTAACCCGCGAGTAAAACTATTAGTTTGGGCCGAAACCTCTTGTGCGCTTGTTTTCCGAGGCAGTGTCGTAAGTAACGTCAACAGAAAGTAGTTGCTATCGCCAACACTTTTGTTTCTGGACATGGGGAGAAAGAGTCGTATCCGCTGTTCTTTACAGTGTTTGGAGGAGCACTTGTCCACGGGGGCTATCTCGGACTCTTTTTATTGACCCTTCCGGATGGCCAGGATCCTGAGGGGAGGGGGCACCATTACTCTCCTCGGACCTCTATCGCGATTTCCAATCATCCCAGGGGTTGCCGCGTCACGACGCCAGCCAAACAGGTCGCCAAAACCATAGAACACAGACGGAATTTCAAATATTAGAAAAATCTGGACAAGTCCATTATCGGCAAGCCTATTAAGATGGCACTAAAATAGTTTTGCTTCATGGGAAGTTATCTATTTGTCGATTTGAACCACTTTTAATCATATAAAAGTGCATAACTTTTTACAACAAAACTTTGTTCTACCATTACCGCAACGCGTCAATTATTCCGATACATTGAAATTTTATCCATCTAAATTATTTCTATAACAATAATGTCTACTATAAGTTCTATACAAAATTTCAAGTTTTGCATGCAACATTGATTGCATCGAAAGTCAGAATTGTAAAACAAAAATGATGGTAAGTTGACACATAGGTCAACCTCTTACAGACCTATTTTGCCTATTGACATTCAATTCGTGATCACGTGATGCACGTCAAGTGTGCAGATTTAATTTGAATTTGCAATCCACTGCGCGTCTTCTATTTGTTACTTATTTACTACTACTCGCATTATAACATGCAGTTAGCAGACCGGATTATTAAATAGGCAATGTAGGCAACTGCCTATAGGCCTCACAACATTGGGGGGCCCAAGGCCTCGATTTTTGCGGTATTTCCAGAGTAAATTAATTTTGCACTTCATTTAATTTATAAAGAAGTTATTCAAATTAAATTCAAGTATCATTTAAATTTTGAAACATTATTCCAACAACAATCCTATTTAAATTACCTTTTGCAAATTTTAGACTATGTCGTCTAAAAAAATAGGTTGCTCCGTAAAAAAAAATGTACGATCCTATAATTAAATAATATTTAGATTAGATTGTTTTAAAGAAGGTTTTGCCTTTTTTTAAACTATTTTGTATAAAATTACTTTTTGGTATTATTTTTGCATTTCAACCAATTCTTTTGAAAGTAATCTGCCATTAAATGTTTTTGCTATTTCAGTTTGCGTCAAAATTTGATTCTTAAAATTGCTTATATAGAACTGAATTTAAAATCAATAAAAAAATTATTTGGTTTTAGAAATTAGGGAGGGGGAAGAGGGGGAAAGACTTGCATTGCCTAAGGGCCCCTAGAGGGCTTAATCAGGCCCTGGTAGTTAGATGTCAGATGCGTAGTGACGTTAATCATGTGACTGTGACATCACATAAAATGGGGTCGTTGATGTCGAGCCTGCTTTTCAAAAGCATAGAATTTTGAAATTCCCTACGTCAGTATGATTCTATTTAATTCTAATATACTTTCAAAGGGAATTGTTAGGGAAGGTGAAAGCACAAAAATAAGCCTGAATCACTTAGGAATGTATGTTTGAAAATCCCACCCGAATAAGTGTATGTTTAATTTTTGGAACATTATTCTAACAACCTTCCTAGTTAGTTACCTTTTGTAAGTTTTATTATATGTTGTTTTATAATTCTAGAAAAATATGTTACTTTATAAATTAAAGAGTGTCCGATACTATAATTAAATTAGTATTTAGATTGTATTAAAAATGTTTTGCCTTTTTTTTTACTATTTTCCACAAAACTACTTTTTAATTTGAACTTTACATTTTTTTTAAATGCGATGATAAACTGAAACTAATTCTCTTGAAAGTGATCCGCAATTAAATATTTTGCTGTTTAAGTTGTCAAAATTTGCTGTTTGAAACTGTTGATATAACGATTAAATTAAAATCAATAAAAAATATCAGGTTATGGAAGTTGGCTTGCAGTTCCCAAGGGCCCATAGAGGGCTTTATCCGGCCCTGATTGACTACATTAGTTCTAACAAAAGTCCATGAAATCCAGAGAATGGAAGTGGAAATCTTTCTCAAAAAACCAACTTTTAAGAACAAAATCGTTGATTCAAAAATTGATGAATGGAATTACTTCCACCCAGAGAGTATTTTTTGAGAAGAAGAAATAAACGTCTGAACTTTCTCGCCGCCAGGCGGAGGGAAGCCTGCCAAAGTGGATCCCCTAACCCTTTAGGTCCGCCATACAAAATGCCAATCAATCACCGTTTCGATCACGTGTCAATGAGGCCGCTTGCCGAGATTGCAGAAAAGCAGCAGCGGAAGTAGCGAAACTTCTCCAACTTTCTTTATTTCGCACTTCTGCCGTTCCGTGAAGGGGCCGAAGAAAAACCAGCGACAAAAAAGAAGGAAAAGAAAAGCGAAGGCTCAATATAGTAACACCCATTATCGGGTGTTTCATGTCAAACTCAGATCTTAGAGTCACAAAGCATGCTGGGATGTATTTCTTTTTCCCCTTTCTTTTTCGCCTTCTATTTACGAGAGGAGGTGAAAGGCTTCATCAGTTTTATAAGGTGGAGTGCGAGGAGAAAGAAAACAAGCTTTTCTTTTTTCATTGTTCGTTTCTTTTTTACTTCTTTGCGTCTCAAGTTGGCAAAGTTTTCATATGAAGTGGGGATTCGTGTAGTGAAATGGAAGAGTTAAGCGGAAGTTTTTAATTGAATTGATTGTCGGTGGATGCGAGTAACATCTGAGAAATGATTTCCTTTCCATCCAGCTTGCGTTCGATTCTAATCAACATCCTGATGAGACAGATCTTCATTTGTTAATCTTTCATTTGAATTTGCTGTCCATCGAAATATTTCCATTTTTTACTCAGTGGCGGACTTTGTCAAAATGAGGCCACGGGCGCAAAATTCCTGTTCTGGCCCCCTACCCTACCCAAAATCGCAAATTTGTCGTCGTCTTAGCAGTGTGTTGTGTATCAAATAGGTTTTGAGGCCCTAGGTTCTTGAGACACGAGGCGACCGCCACTGTTTTTACTTTTTCAAATACGTTGAATACAAAAAGAAAGATTTTAACTGGTTAATAACCCGAGTTAATTCGTTTTACATACCGTAGATTTGGCAGAGTATTCAAAATAATTCGGTCTTTAAAGCGGTTAATCGCCAAAAATATTCGACCACGTGATCTCCACGTTATAGATTTCCCCGAGTCCGGTAAAACCATTTTTGGAATAATGTCTGTCTGTTTGTCTGCCGTTATACTGTACTGTACTACTGTCCTTGTGTATACGAGTACGATAACTCAAAAATGGAATAGCTTAGATCGATGAAATTTAGCTCATGATTTTATCGACAGAAATGATGATTTGTATCAACTTTTCGACAAACTCTGTCAATGGGTAGACTGACAATCGATCTATCTGTTCTTGTTTTTATGAACGCGATAATTCAAAAATGCAACCAACTAGGTAAATGAAATTAGGTGTGTGGTCTTGACACTAAAATTGCAGATACGTATCAAATTTTGGACCCAATCGGTCGAGATACAAAACGCATATTCGATTCTCTTAACTTTGATACGATGCTAAACACAACACAAGGTATTCTGTGGTGTGATGTTTTCCCTTTCTCACGAGAAAAGAGTCGACCACTTTTCACTCAGACCGCAAGCCAGCCACACATGGTGGTCATTAAGAGTACATTAGCGAAAATAGCACCTGCAAGCTGAGGACGGCGACAATGCACAAAAATAAATAACTGCCAAACAGTGTATATGGTTCGGCTATCAGGAGATTAGCGGTGTACTTTCATGGGACACCTGCATAGCTCTTGCGGTTAGGAAATCCAGGAACCATCCCACGGTCGAAATTGACCATTGGGGAGATAGGTGTTTAGTCGTTGGTCGCATGGAGTTTCGGTCGTCCAGTGGAAAGAAAGGGAGACGGAGCTCCACTCCTTCAGGTACGAACAAAACGGAGGTGTTGGATTAAGGAGAGGAGAGCGGTGAACAACCGATTTTGGGAGTCTCGAACGTGTTTCAGACTCCGGCAGCTCAGAAAAGAGCTGTGTGATCAGCTCTGATTAAAAGTCCCGAATTGATTCGGACTTTGGCAACGTTCGCGGAGAATCAGCAATTATTTTCGAAATCTCGGTTGGTCGAATTTCGGAACCCTTTCGGGCACTGTTTACAGTCCCGTGTTTTTGCTATCACCCTGATAGGAAAAATTAGAGGTCTGCCTTGAATCTTTGTCGAACCTGAATTTTGTCTGTACGAAGCCTTTCGGAATACGGTATTCTTGATCTCCATCTCTTGTGGAACTCTAGCTCGATTGAACTTTAACGTCAAACGAACTTTGAACTCAAACGAACGAATTTTGTATATAATCATTTATTCCAGATTTCTTATGCAAGAAATTGTTATTTAAATCATAGTTGTGGAATAAAGTACTAAGGTCAACCTAAGAATTTTGTTTATTGGTTTACACTTCGTCGCTCATAGGCCAAGACGCCACAGTGGGAAAATAGAAGGAAGTCGAGAGAAAACACTCTCGCCGGTTTTCAAATATAGAGTTTATTTTTTTATATTCAGCTTGGGGAAAATGCCACAACTAGGATCATTCCTGTGTTTTTGATTTCCCATTTTATCCAATTTAAACAGCGTCGATGACCTAGTGGCAAAGTCTCGGCTTCGAGACGGAAGATTTGCGGGTTGGGAATCTGATTGCACTAGAGAT
Source organism: Araneus ventricosus (assembly GCA_013235015.1). Lineage (NCBI taxonomy): Eukaryota > Metazoa > Arthropoda > Arachnida > Araneae > Araneidae > Araneus > Araneus ventricosus. The sequence continues at coordinate 23,848 of BGPR01009836.1, read as the reverse complement.
CCTCTGTGCACGCAAATCTGGTGTACGTTAAATCCGTCCGGATCAAACATCCTCCGGTTGGTGTTGCGCGAAAGTTTGGAAACGAAGGTGCCCAAACAAGAAAAAGAAGTCTGTGAATGCCTTAATCGTCGTCTGACCATGATTCAAAAATACGAAGTTCATCGCAAAATGACCCTTGAGTAATTTCAAAACGAAACGTTAATACAGTGGAGCCTTGCTTAACGAGCATAATCCGTTCCAGAAGCTTACTTGTAAAACAAAACAGTTTTTCCATATAAACTAATGTAAAATATCTTCCATAATAATAATTCGATAATGCGTTCCATGCCGAAAAAAATACCCAAACTATTTTATGTATAACGTTTATTCAAAGAAAACTATATATATATATAAGATTGTTAGGGAGCGTGAATCATTTTCGTCTTTTCTTTTATGACAGAATCAACCAACATGGAATGCGGATACGATTTGCAGAAAACAAAACAAAAAAAATCGAAATAATAAATTTGTTATTTATGATAACGTACTATAATTATCAGGATTGAGTTCGCCGCTTCATTTAGAAATTTTACAAATTTTTCTAAGTGTTCTAATAGAGTTGTTTTGTTTTTATATGAATTATGATACATACCTAATTCTTTTTTAGTGGGAAGATGTCTAGAGGCATTTGTTTTTGCCGACGCTTCAAAAATTGACAAAAATGCAACACAGCATTATCATAAAATAAATTTGTAGCGCGCATAGTCACTGACTTATTAGGGTGATGCTTCTCAATTTACAATGCAACAGTTTCCCATGCTTACAGCATTTCTCTTACTGCGCTAGAAGATTGCAACTTTGCTGTTACCTCCTCCTCCTCTGACAAACTCTCCTGTATAACTTCTTGATGTAAAACGCAATGCAACTCCGTAAGCTCTTCGGTGGTCAGTTCTTGGTTCTGCTTTTCCACAAGCTCATCGATATCATTGCTATCCATCTCCAGTCTTCTGATCTTTGCCAAAGACACAATCTCGTTGACTACGGGCTCTCAGACTCTTCAATTTTATATTCGACAACACTCTCCGGCTAAAGCTTCATCAAAGCAGAAGTGAGGACTCTCTTGGTAACCTCTCCCATGCATTTTTGATCATTTTGAGGCAGAAAAGGATGTAGAAATGATATTTCTAATATTCTCTGAGAGTAAGGTTGGTCCCTAGACATCATATTTGATAAGAACCCATCACTAGACACTATGTTTGATAGAATTAAAGCAAAACAAAAGCTGCGTGGATATGACAGTAGCAAGTGCAAAATCCGAGACATCCCCTCTTCTCATCACTCGTTATGCGAAACGTCGCTCGTTAAGAGAGTCATTTTTTTACAATTTATTTTGATCGTTATGCGAGGTACTCATTAAGTGAGGTTCCACTGTATAACAACGGAATCGATTCATGCTTACGCGATACACATCAAATGAATCACACCAGTTTAACTCCTTAGCTGTGTAGTTTTCTCAGCTCTCTAATTAGATGACACCTTCTGTTTTGGGAATGGGTTGTCGTATCGGTTCAACTAAGAGTTCATGAGACACTTGAGATGCTTATGGATTCCACGTCATTTTTGTATGGAATGACAACGTCTGCGAATACCTTAATTTTAGCTTATCATTTGGTTGAAAAATTATTTATTCGATGCACGAGTGATACTCGGCACTACAATTAAAAGGTTAATGTTTGAAATCATTGCATATCTTGCATAAGGAAAATCTTCATACAACGTGCAATTACATACATAAATGACATATACCATTACGTTTATCAGGAGACTATGACATCAGGTCATTTGATTTCAATTAATTTAAGATGGCGAAAATTTTATTTTAAACTCGAAAAACAAAATAGATCTTTTTAAAATTAAAAAAACAAATTATAAATTTAAACAAAAAGAATGATGACATTTACAAAAACAACAACAGCTTACAAAACAGGTTCTAATAAAAAAACTTCGATTTCAAAATAAAATCTTTTCCACTTAAATGATGTTCTGTGTATAATTTATTACTCGTATTCTCTTATAGAAACATGTTTCAAATCCCTAGTGAAGCTGTGTAATTATTTACTACTATCGCCCAGTTGAAAATATCCATGATCTCTGGTATATATTCACGCAGACGATAACATTTTCAACATATGAACGAGTTTTCTGCTTTGTTTGTTTACATTCAAGTGCTGGGACTACATAATTCCGGTGTAATGCTAAGTCAATGGAATCTTCAAAGCGGAAGTCCAATATACTAGTAGATAATGTCAAGGTTTTAATGTAAGTAAACAAACCAGAAAACTCGTCCATAATCACAATGTATTAAATTACGAAAACAAATTATTTCTAAGCAGAAATAAATACATTTTATTAGTAGTAAGCAAACGATAATTTTTTGCAATGACAGAATAATTCTAATAAAATGAAATTGAAAATACAGATATTTATTAAATATTTTTCGTTTGATACTTGCTTGGTTTTCACGGTATGATTCGTCTTTTACCATCTGAAATCACAGAGAAAGAGAACAGAAAGAGAGAGAGAAGAAAACTTTTTCTCTGTGATCTGAAACCATCTCCACAGAATTGATAAACAATTTCAAAGTTAAATCGAACTCATGATCCTCACAACAAAATGTTACTCATAAAATTTAGATTTAAATTCAGTCAGAACATGCTTTTATACTCAAATTTTGTCTTCTTTTGACAATAAACTCAATATCTGATGTTTATAACAGATAAAGGAAGTAAGTTGACAACACGACTAAGAGCAACAAAAGTTCCTGCAAACACTTTTCCTCTCAGTATTATTTTCGGTATGATTTTTTGCTGGTATGACCTTCATAAATCATGTTTCAAATTCTTACCGTTGTTGAGCGAATATCTGCTATTATCTTATTGAAAATATCCATGAATCCGTTGTGAACCAAATAAATTTTAATACATAATCATAATATATAAAATTACAGAACAAATTAATTTTAAGCAGAAATAAATAAATAAACTTTAATACTAAAAGGCAGAAAATGTCTAGCTCTCTCTTTCCTTGCACTTGACAATAGTGAAAATTAGACTATAATTTATTCAAAGACAGAATAATTCTAATAATAATTAATTAATTAAAAATGCATTCATCTAATAAACTGTTTACCTTTTACAATCATTTAGTTCCGCAGTATGATTCTCTTTCTTCAATCCCGAAACCATCTTAATATAAATAAAAGTCATTGTGGGTATGTATGTGGGTATGTTACACATCTCCTCCTAAACTACTGTAGCAATGTCAACCAAACTTTGCACAGTTCTTATTTAAGACAAGAGAAAAATTATTGTCAAGTTTTCGAAGTCCGAAAGTTAATTGAACAGTCAGTTAATTAGAAATTAACCGAAACCGTTTTTCCGCAGGAGCAAAATTTGTCCCACAAAAAATATTTTTCATGCCATCCTAAAGTTTGAATTTTTACATTTTCAATGATACCAATTTTGTATCTGTGTGTAATGTTTTCTTCAACGTTTATTAATTTTTCAAAATTTAATAAATAGTTGTTACATGCAGACGATTTCGAAATAAAACTAATTTATGGATACTTCGTTGCTAGGCTAAGTTAGTTAAACAGTCAGTTAATTAGAAATTAACCGAAACAGTTTTTCCGTATTAACTTCGGAGCAAATTATCCCCAAAAAATATTTTATACCATCTTAAAGTTCAAAATTTTACCTTTTGATACCAATTTTATATCTGTGAAATGTTACCTTCAACTTTTATAAATTTTTCAAAATTTAATTAATAAATTATTACAGCAGACGATTCTTAAATAAAGCAAATTTAATGATATTCCGTTGCTAGGCAACGGTGAGACTTTGAACAAATTTCTTTTTATTGTTGTAAATATTTTTAAAAGAAGAGAAAGATCACTGTCAACTTTAAAAGGCCCAAAAGTTAATTAAATTTTTTAAATTAAAAATTAAGCAAGATTTTGCGGGGGGGGGGTTGTGGAAAGTGTTTTGTTACAATAACTATTTTAATACTATATTAAAGTTTAAAAAATAGCTTTTCAGTGACAAAAATTTTATTTGCATTCAAAATTGCTGTTCCAATTTCAATAATTAAAAAAAATTCAATTGTATATAAAATTCAAAATTTGTTGATAGCACATATAAACCAAATTCTGGAAGAATACTAAAGAAAAGTTTAAAAGCAGACGATTCATAATTTATATCGGGAACAACTATAGATCTGGTTTATTTTGACGCTTTTTATTAATGAAAATTTAACTATTTAATTAATTGACACAAAACATTCGTCAAAATTCTTCTTATACTTCACTATTTATGAACGAAATTTGAAGCAAAAATGTTTCAGACGATAAAGGAATTTTTGTATTATAATTTTCTATACAAAAATAGCTTTTTCATTAAAAATATTAGACATAAAAGTGTTTTAAACCCGAGCAACGCCAAGCATAAAAGCTAGTTTATAATAAAGCCTTAATTCAACGCATGATTTTCAATTCAAAGCGTTACTCACAAAATTTTAATTCGAATTCAGTTAGACTCCGTTTCTTTCATTTCAATTTTTTTTTCGCTTAATAGTAAGCTGCTTATGTATATTTTGATCACAGAGAAGGAGAAGAAAAAATTGTCGAGTCGCTTTCCCAGAGTCTTGTTCTCCATGATAAAGATGATTTCCGTATTATACAATATATTAAATTACAAAACCAAATTATTTTCAAGCTTAAACAAATAAATATTAACAGGCAGACGATAATTATTCAACGGCAGAATAATTCTAATAGAATTAAATTAATTGAAAATACATGCATTTATTAGGGTATTTTTGTCCTTTTATAATAGTTTGATTTCACAGTTTGATGATTATCCTTTTTTTTAATCCGAAGTCATCTCTAAGATATCTGAAATCCCTAATGAAATCTAGATTCGAATCCAGTCAGAACGTATTTCTTTCACTTCAATTAATAGCAAATAAACTTCGTTTAATAATAAACTCCGTATCTCGCATTTGCAAAAGATAAAGGAAATGGGGTGACGACACGACCAAGAGCAACAAAAGTTCGTACAAACCTTTTCCACTTTAATACTGTTGTTTTCGGTATAATTTATTGCTGGTATGCTCTTGGCGAAACGTGTTTCAAATTCTTAGCGAGAGAACGCTGCTCTTATTACGCGGAGGCAGAGAGCGCGGATTTCGAAATCCTGTTAACTTCTCTCCCGACTAAGATAACTTTAATTGTTATTGCACTTTAATTACATGTAAATGAACTCTGCAAGAGGTTTCATCAAAACGAATTTAAATTCGCATTTACCTAATTGCGTTCGCTCCCCGAGCGGGGATTAAGAGAAATTTCGCCAGGCCCTTTCCACCGGGTCATTTATACACACATAATCAATTCCATTCGCATAGTTATGCGAAGAATCACAAGTCGCATCCTTGGCTCCTAAATCACTTAGCTTTGGCGAAAACTGAATTAATAATTGGAATCGGTTCTGTGAATAAATCAGACTGGGTTTATAGTTAGTGACCCGTGGAGACACTCTATGGCCAGATTAATGAAAGGCATGCCAAGGACAGGGCCTGAATTGGAAAATGAATATTGAAAGGATTATTGAAATCGAACTCTCCATACTTTATATGAATTTCGAAAGACACTAACAATGGTAGGCCATAGATCTTATAGAAAGCACAGAAGGCGGGCTATTTGTAATGAAACTAGCAATATGCTCTGATCGCTCAAGGGTAAAATTTCACTCTAAGTCTAAATTTCCTTCAAAGCAGTTTTCCCTTTTTCAAGTAAAATACTTTTCAGCATGACCGACTTAGGAAAATTCGTAACGTTTTATGCTTGATAAATTGATAAATGATTAAGCCCGCCAGTGGCCCGGTAGGTTAAGGTGAGGAAGGCATGACTGAGGAATTTGAATCGGAAAAAGGTCTTCTTCTTGTTCTTTCTAATCCTTCTGATTTGAATCAGATCAGATCCATGAGGTCGTTCGCCTTCTTCGCCTCCAACACGAAATCCGGTCGCTTAAGCAAGTCATCATACACCAAGGCAACACAGTCAAGTAGATGTTGCGGAGTGGCCTCAATCATGTTGCGCTTTGTGCAGATATTGAACTTCTTATCACCACGAGAGAAATGGAGGGTTTTTAAGTGACCGGAAGTTAAGCGAGCCAAAGCTGTTTGGTCTTTGCTGTTCCCCTTAAAATGTGTAGTAGCACCGGGCCTACACTACGATACCATGAATGAGCTGGTGGATGCCTCCAAGAAATGTTAACAAAGGCCTTTCTTCTTGAGTATAATTCTAGGTAGGTCAAGGGTTCTACATAGGCCTGACGCATGGTAGTACCTTCTTCAGCAAGACTATCAGCAATATCGTTATATTTTAAATTTGCATGTGATGGTATCCATTGTAGATGAAGAACACAAGAATTGCACAGTGTCTTGAGTTTGTTAAAGATACCCATTCCCCTCCGGTCACTAACATCTCTCCAGTTATCAAGATAGTGGACAACACTTCGGCTGACCGATAGAGAATCCATATCTCACCGAATAATTGATGTTCCAAAACAAAGTCTAAAGCCATTGGGAAAAAGGTTGTGGTTCCTATTCTTTTTATACTCTTAACCAGCATTGTTCAAGAATTGTAGACCCATGTGTGCTAAAACAGAAAATTGCTCGTTCCGGTCGGGCTGGCTGGTGGAAATTTTCCTTCAAGCGGAAAACAAATGTGAGCCAGTTTTCCTGAAAGTGTCATAGAAGGCAAATTAACCCTTTGCACTCGAGAGATGACTCTCAATCATCATTCTCGACGGTGCATCATTTTGACGTTTATTGATTCCGATGGTTTAAAAACTACCCGCAAAGTTGTAAGAAGTTGTAGAATAATTTTTCAGGAAAAATGAACTTACAAAGACATATTTTTTACATTCCAAAGCAATTGTACGAGCTCTTGTAAATCAGTGAATAATTATGCATCTAATTACTTTTCTGAGTGCTAATTACTTTTCTGACTTAAGGCAAAAGGTTAACTCCATTTATAGGAGTTAACCTTAACCTTAAGTCGAGCTACCTCCACCCTGCCTTGGAGTCCAGGTTACCTGAAGATCGATAACTGCTACAGTTCGGATACTGAGGTCGGAGTCCTAAGAGCCAAAACCGACCACGGCAAAGATTCCTTCCGAAGGGGGTACGTATCTTCATCGATGAGGGGTAACTCAACCCATAGCATAAACATGCCCAACAGGGAAGCGAGAACCCGTTTATTTATCCGGCTGCTTCTCATCCACGTAATAATGGTCCCCCCACTATATATAGGAGTTAAGTCAGACTTTTACCTCAGGTGATACCTAGGTAAGCCTCAGAGATCGCTTTGACCAACAGAATCTGTACATTTTTGTTTTTCTTCATGAGTCGCAATATGATTTAAGACAGTGGTTTGCGAGTCTGATTTACCCCAATCTCTCAGACCTTAATGGACGTGTGACTGTTACGCCACGCGAAGTTACTCCATCAAAGACAGAAGTAATTTAGAATATTCGAATATCATTTAAAATAAATTCAACAAACTGTTTACGAATGTTCTCTGAAACTACGTTATTAATCCTAGAGAAAGAAACTTTTCATAGACCACTGACTTGATTTGAAATTCATTAATTCCTCCTAAGAAAAGGATTGTTAAAAACTGTACCAAAAAAATCTCCTTTTTCTTCCAAAAATAACCTTTTGAAACAATCCGATTAGAGATTTCGCTTTTATATCTCAATCCAACACACTCTAGCGAAGATTATTTCTATCATGCATTCATTGGAGCCCGTCGCTTTCTTTTTTCGGAAATTACACTTCCCGGTAATAGAAGAAAGCGTGAGTTATTGCTAATCTCCGTTCTTTACACAGCAGTCTACTAATCAATTGTCCCCATGAAGAAAGCTTAATTCGGCAAGATTAATTTTTCTCATAAAACGAATTTATATCTGGCCCCGGGCAAAAATAAAGAACATATTACCGGGGGAAAGGAGAGGGATATTAATCTGAAAATAAGCTGGTTACCTCATAAATCGTTAGGAAAAGGGTGGAAAGAGGAAAAAAGCTATCCCACGTAATGGGATTATTGTTTAATTTATAGGAAGGTATTTCAGTCGTGGAGTGACTGGTTTGAATAGGACCAGCGACCTCTGTACCCATACACTGGTCGCTTTGTGTTTGGCTTGTTGCGGGATTACTTGACGTACAGAAAGAAAACTTTTTTTCTGCAAAATAAAGACACGCCAAAGAATATGTCTTGTATAACAGCAATAATATAATCACGTATTTATCGGCTTATCAAATGTGTTATTGTATACTGTGGAAACCTGTTTTCACCAATTTAGTGTAACAGCTGTTAAGACGACTGTAAATAAACACTTATTAACTTATAAGCTTTTAGTAGGATTACTCAACATGTCGAGAAAAATTGAAAGCTTCTGTGGAAGAAATATATTTATATATTTAATTATGTCATGAATATTTGTTGTTGTTTTTTCTATCTTTTTATATTTTACTTGTATTTTTATACACTTTTATTAACTGGGCTTGTTTCAAGTTTGTAATGTTGGAATTTCGTAATTGACTTTTCGCTCACTTTCTGATATGCTAGAGTTTTGTAATTTTGTGCACGTATGAATTATCAATGGCAATATAGACTATTTTAATATCTTCAGAATTTAATTATTAGTTAATAGATTAATTCAATGAAATTCTGATTCCATGCTCATTTGATTGAAATTCTGATTCCATTTTAAACTTGTGGAGTGCGCTGTTTGTGCAGCTCGACCTAATTTATATGAATAAATGTGGAACACATTTTATTTTTGTGTTAATAAAATTAATCTTTTTCTTTTTTGGCCTATTCGAAATTTATGCGAAAATGAATGACCTATTTCTAAATTGCTTTCAAAATCAAGCATTTTCATATTAACTGCATTGAGTTAAATGTCTGCGCATATCCAAATTTAACAGGGGAAAAAATTAAGGGTGAGAAAAGGCCACCATATATATTGGATCAAAAATAATATGATGTTTAAAAACAAGACAAAATAACTTGAAAATGAAACTAATATCCAAAAAACACAATTAATAAAATAATAAAATTATCCTTTGAAAAAAGAGCTAAACGTTAAACTTTTCCAAACATTAAATTTTGCGAAGAGTAACAGTTTCTTTTAATTACTTCTAAGTTATGATGTTTAAAAAGAAAAACATCCAAATAACTACGAAATTAAAATAAAATTTAGAATCTGTAAGGCCTTAAAATAATAGTAAACTATTACCTAATCAAGAAAACTGTAGTAATAGAAAAATTTATTAGACATCCCAGCAATGACTGAATAAAAAGGTTTCTAAAACGCCATCCTGATTTGGCCGTTCGTTTTGTGAACAATATGCAAAGAATGCTACTGTTCAGCAACAGATTCCGAGACTAGGACTTTTGGACGATTTTATACCGGAAAGGCAATGAGTCATATGAGCGCATTTCCAGAGTTCTTTGTTAGATCAAGCTCAGTAAAATGTAACATCATCCTTCCATTCTTCAATTTCCTCCTATTTTGATGAAAATAACTCTGTCAGGCGCATGCGCAGTAGTGCGGAGGGTTTCCGAATCCGTTGCTAAACAAGAGATTTCAAGATTTTTTTTTCTTCTTCTTTTTCTTTTTGCATATTTCCACCCAAGATGTCAATAAATATGTCTAACATTACGCCACAGTGAGTTTGTTATTGAAATACACTGAAAAAAATAACGTATGCAAAGAATCCCCACCTACGAAGTAACTTCGTACACATATTTGAAAAAAAAAATTATTAAATTAGTGTTGTAGCGATTACAATTCACTGCCTTCTCCATTTTATGGTAGGTGGCGCTACTAGAGCCATCCGGGTTTTTCCCATGATGCCTCTCTCTCTTCTTGACTGTTTACTTGTCTTGTGATGTTGTTCTCTGTCTTGTCTTGCGTCTTGCACCTTTTAATGTACTGCGTCGTGGAACTTAGCCATCTAATAAAAATGGTTCCTGAAATTGAATTGATTCTTCAACAGCGGCATTCCATATAAACATGAGTCTCGTCCCTCTACAGTGTATGATTAAATTTTGCAGTAAAAAGTTTCTCTAGAAATCACCAAAGGAGCAAAAAGGGATGCAACTAATCTCGAAATTCATTTTGAAGTTATGAAAAACAGCGCAAAGTAAATCAGGATTACTGTAAATCATGAAATACATTCAGTAGTACACACAACTCTGGTACTATATGATTCTACTTACTTTTTACTTGTATTTTTATTACCATTTTTCAATTTAACCAGCATGTTATTGAATAAATTGAATTTTTATCATTTTCGCTTTTGCATCAAAGTTCATATTTTAGAAGAGATCACAGTCCTGTTTGCACAGAGGTGCCCCGGCACAATGAACAGAACATCTGTAAGTTTTCTACGATTTGAATGTCTAATAACAATTTAAAGTATAACATACTTCTCTGGGGGTACAATGACGATCAAACCATACGCCAGAAATTTATTTTAAATGAAACCTATCCAGTATTCCAGGCGAACTTTCTAGTCGACAAAGGCGGCTAGTAAATAATAAAGACATCAATCATAAGAAATTTCAGTTATGTTATTAAATAACAGGGAAACAGAAGTACATATTTTAACCAGTAACCTAGGAGCAACCCTGACAGATGCTGGTTGTTCATCTTGTACAAAGACGAATTTTTTGTCGTTCAAGTAATTAATAACAGTGTTTCTTAATAGACCTCACGATCTAAGCCGCCTACCTATAAGTAGACAGTAAAGCCGAGTCGAACCATTTTCCACCCCAGGCATTAATTAACAAATCAACGTGTATCAGCAATGTCGATTGAAATAAACCGAAAACTCTGGAAAATTCTAAAAGACTGTAAATATTTAAGTACATGCATTCAAAAGCGGTGTTATCATCATCCAGAACTTGTCCGATATTTACGTTTCTGTCAGTTACGTAACTATTTGTCGAAAAGTCATTCTTTCATTACATGATCTAATTTACGTAACTCAAGTACTTCTAATAATATTTCACCCTCAATCATCGTCGTTATTCTTATTACCTTCATTTGCTGTAAATCCTTTGACAAATATACCATTAAATTTTTCCTTACTAATGAATAAATATTTTCCGACTCTGCATACACTTATATAAGTCTAAGGTAACATGCATTACCAAATATAGTGTTGCAAAAGTCTTTTCGTGGGTGTATGGTGTAAACAGTCCAACACGCAGGATAATGGAGAATGAAGGTTTATTCAGAAATATGCAGGAAAACACGTAGCACAGGTACAGGGAAACAATAGTTCTTGCACAGATTACCAATGTAAATAGACAACAGTTCACAAGTACTAACAGTTCAGCACTTTGATATTTAACAACACAGTCAGCAAATAACTAGTAACGACAATAACTGCACTTTCAATAGCGCTCAGCTCACCGGCTTCCTAGCTCGCACTGCAGACGAAGCTCTAAAGTCGTTCCCAATGGATCAACACACTCCTCCCTCTGATCCAGGCGCGGTTCTTATATACTCTCTCCTACAGGCCATGACGTCACATGGAGTTTTCTCGTATCTTCACGCTATTCCCTTTCCTAATAGAAATATCGAGAAAAGGGTTGCATTTTCCGGAATCATCTATTTGTCGCCAAGGTCGCCAAATTTGTCGCCAAGTTCGTCGCAAAGGTCAGGGGTCCCGGAGCAGCCGCTGTCGTCACTCCATGCTTAACCTTGTAAAACTCTTTTCCCAACCATAGGACTAACATTGCTGGGAAGCGACTTCCCGTGTTCGTAACAATAGCATATTCGAAAATACGCTTGGAAAACTAAAATTCCATAGCACTGCATTTTACGTCAACACCACTGAATCTTAAGACGATCGTACAAACATGTCCGTTGCGCACAGTGGATTTTGGGCACATCATTAATTTTTAGAATTTAGGAATGTATTAAAGGTTTGCTAGAACTTTATGACCGCTAGCAGAAAAATTTGGCGAACCGTCAGAAGGGTAATAAAAAACTCCCACGTGGGTGGTGGCCCCGCCTTGGACCTCACTTTACATCCAAGGAGGGAAAGGCACAGAATTTTGGATCTATAGAGTTGACTCCCAGTTACCTAGATGTTTTTCTTTTTCTTCACGAGATGCTCCTAGATGAAAGATATATTGTTCGATTCCCAATTTTTGCAAGATGATTTTCATCCTGACTCATTCCTAGTACTTGCTGAGATTTATCTGGTGCGATCTGACAACCTACAGATCAATGTGATTATGTGAAAAGAAGAAAAAGCATTTTAGCTATTTGTTGAGGAAATATTACCTCTATCATCCATCCGAAAAGTACCGGTGTTTTTTTGGGTTTTTTTTTTTACTTTCACATAAACAAAATATACAAAAAGAAATTATTGTAATCATAAAAAAAAATTCGACCTCCAGATTTTGATGAATCTACACCTTTTGAACCTCCCTGAGTTCGAAAAACACATTGCTATAACAATGCTTGTGTCTTTGTCAGTCAGGCTGTGTGTATGAAAACGCTATAACTCAAAAAGCGCAATAAGCTAGAAAGATGAACCTTAGTACCAGACCTAATTTTTAGATTTGTATTAAATTTTGATCCAAATCCTTCAACAGGAAAGCTATCCTGTGTGTATGTGAAAGCACATAAAAAACGCATGAACCTAGATGAATGAAATTTAAAATCTTGTAATTGGTGATCTGCATCAAATTCTGGATTAAATCCGGCAACGGGTAAACTGCCTGTGTATGTGTCTATCCTTGTGTATGGGAGCACAATAACTCAAGATCGGAAAGAGCTGGACGAGTGAAATTGGGTATGTGGTCTTTATACCAAAATAACTGTTTCGTTTCAGTTTCAAATTTTGAACAAGGTCGGCCCAAGGAAAGAAGTAGCTTTCGAAAATTCATACTAGACTAGCTGTATGACCCGGCGTTGAACGGGCTATCTCGAATAATGGGATATTCCCGGGCGGAGAGAAGTGAGGTCATGTGAGGCCTCGGGATCCATATATTTTCGTGAGGCCTCGGAATCCATATATTTTGATATGGCCTGCCTCTGTTTTTTTCAGCAAAAATTGTCACTTACTTTCTCGAAAAAACGTTACGAACGCCTTAATAAAAAAAGGAAAGAAAACGATTTTTTTCTGATATTAATGAATCCAAACACGTAAGCTCTCTAAAAAAGAAATACCAGCTTCCGTTAAATAAATAAATGAAAATGGAAGAACACCGTATGTGAACCATTAGATTTTAAAATGGGTCTTCTGCAGACTCGAATGAAATTACTTTTTATTAAGTTTTCAATTTGATGAATGTAGTTACATTGTTTGGTGTAAAACCTGAAATTCTGCCATTCACACTTAAGTTGTAGTAGATCATCAAAGTTTCCGTATGATATTAGAAGAGGACTTCTGCGCGGAATAGGGTCTTCAATTGGTCATCACCATTTTTTACTAATTTTTATTTTTAAATATGAATTTTACTTAAAAACAAATTTTACATTTCGTTTTGTTGTATTAAAATTTAAATTTACTTGCAAATAAACGAATTTTGAATACAATTTGAGTTTAATTTATATTTCTTGCTTCATATTTGTTTATCCCTGAATTTTTTTAAAATCTGAATTTTACTTAAAAATCAGTAGCTTTCCAAATTTAGATTTCTTTGCAAATAAAGACACTTTTATTTGAGTTTCATTGATATCCCAGGCTTCATGATCATTTTCCCTGAATATACTTCTTTAAATCTAAATTTTACTTAAAAACGAATAATTTTAAAATTTATTTGGATTCGTTTAAGTTTACTTTCAAATACATTAATTTTGATTTTTGTTTAAGTTTCCTTGATATTTCTATCTTCTAATTATTTTTTTCCTTCATCTTTTTCTGCTCATTTCATTTTCTACTGTGAATTTCGATGTTGTTTACAGCCCAATTTTTTCTCCTCCTGTAAAATTTTAAAAATGCCAGAAGTTTTCTTTTAAAATAAATCGATTCATGTGATTTCTGCTCAATAGATGGTGGCACACGGCTGGCCGATATTCAGTAATGAAAAACGTATAAAAGCCAGAAAATGATTTTTTTCGGTGTTTTTATAAATCAAAACACGGAAGTTTGCTAACAAAGAAAAAAAACTTTTATACAAATTAAAACCAGGATTCCTTAAATAAATAAACAAAAAAATTCAAGAACTTCGGAGTCAAAGTTGTCAATAAAAAGTGCAAGAAATTCGGTTGTTAAAGTTGCCAATAGATGGCAGCATGGTTAATTTTGACGTTTTTACTTAATATCTTTTTAACTAATTGCAATTTCGGACTTAAATAGTCGACATTGATTCCTTGGATTATTTTCCATCTTTTGGTACTTACAGCTAGTTTCAGGATTCAGTGGTTCGTGAGAAGATAGCCGGACATAGAAAGATACATACTTCTGTTTACCTTCAGATTTTAATAGGATAGATTCTCTTCACTATACAATAAAGCTAAACACAAAAAGCGTCATATTATGGAATTATACGAGAACGACGAAAGGAGAACATTTCACGCGAGTTTAAACAGTCTTACATGCACAAAACTTCGATTAACCGTCACTCGTTTAGTTGCTAGTTTCTATTATCCTTCATCGTCTAAAAACGTAGGTATATAGTATTTCAATCCACTTCTGTACATTATTAGTCTTATATTGAAGTTTATATTGATTGTTTTGTAAAGATAAATACAATATGTATGTACAGTGAAACGAACCTCGCGAATCCGAACATCTTTCTTTTAATTTTCTGAAAAAAATTATTAAAAAATAAGGAGATAACAGTTAGGAATCAGAAATAAAGCTATTCCTAACTTAAAAGAAACATTTGAATTGGTATTTAAGAATGAATATAGCACGTTAATCGGTAGAAACAAAATCGGTTATCTTCTTTTTGCGTAAGGAACTAAACCTGCTTGACGATGCGAATCGCTGGTAGCTCTTTCCGTACTCATTCACAGAGTACTCTACTTCAGCGGTTCCCAACCTATGGGTCGCGGCCCACTGGTGGACCTCGGATAGCGTATTAGTGGACCTCGAAGTGCTGGTCACTAGTCGAAATCGGGGGAGCTTGAAGAGTCTTCACTCGTTGTGTGTGTGTGCGTGCGTGTGTGTTTTCGTTGTTGTAGTCATTAACGAGCCGAGTTATTAACTAATTTTCTTTTATTATCCAAATATTTAAGTCATTTTTAAGGAGAGTGGCGGACATACGTGCATCTTAGTTAAAGTTTTCAAGTCAAAAGAGAGCAGAAGATCCCTGAATTTTCAGGTAGGGATTTAACATATTGACACGTGATCAAAGTGAAGGGAATGTTAGCTATTTTTACCAAATTGCGTAAGTGTTTTAGGGAAAAGCATGGTGCCAACAAATCGCTGATTTCGCGATTTATGTCAGCGCGTGGAAGTAATTAGACTATTCTTTCAGTAATAAATATGCCAAAACGCGGGATTTAATATACCTCCAGCGCCGGAAATAAAACGAAACTGTAGTTTAAGAAAAGTGATTTTGGAATACATTAAGACTTTAAAATACATAATATTAGAATTTAAAGCAAAATTAAGCGAGATTATTACATATATATAAAATATCTCCGCTAGCCGCTCATCAGGAGGAGAGGTCGGCCTATGATATTAATTAATGCTTTTTTCTGCTAAACGACATACGAAAAATCGTAAAAATTAGTCGCTATCCCTCCAAAAAGCACCAAACATGAAAATGGAATATATATATATATATATATTCTATTCTGTCAGCACAACCAAAAAGGTTGGGAACCGCTGTTCTACTGTATTTGGTATATCAAGAGTATTTTATCGAATTTTCCGGGTAATCCCAATTTCCCGGAATCCGAGCAGAGGTCAGCCCCAATTAGTTCGGATTCCCGAGGTTCTACTGCATTATTCACTTTTAAAGGATTTTATTTTCATTTTCGTCCCAAACCAGCAGTCAAATCACGTTACTCTAATTGTATATTAGAAGATTTTTGTTGTCCGTCTTTTCGGTTATCCGTCACAGCTCTGGTCAGGACGATGATGGTTAATCGAAGTTTTACTGTATTTATCTCCTGATACGTTGTGCAGTAGTACAATCCGCCACAGGCATTTTGCAAGGTATGAATTAAATGAGATATTCAGAGTTTTAAAAGGAATCCAAAGGCTTATATAAATTCAAAACTTGTCCTTCTCAGCTTTGTTTTCGTTAAAAAAGAAATAGGGTTTTTTATATAGATATAGTTTGAAATGTTTATTCAGTCAATAATGTAATGATGCATGTTTAAGGTTGAATAAAAAATATTCTACGTTAAAATTCAAACGTAGGTTGATTAGAAATTTTTGAAATTTTAAAATGAATTGCCCGAAAGTGATAATGAAGAAAACTATTATTTAATTTTTTTATTCTTTTGAAATAATATTATTCTTATAAATGAAATAGAATAGCATTGATTCAAAGGAAAATAGCTTTATAATCATAATAATTTCTCGGCAAAAGAAAAAATAAAATAAATATTATCAAATTTTCTAGATAAACGATAAATTTATCTTTTAAGCTCAGAAGTCATCTTGCAAAACATTATCATTGCTGAAAGTGTTCACCTTTCTTCCAAAAATTCAATGATCACAAAAACTTATCTCTAGCTCTTTTATCCCATTTTAAAGACTAACTCCAATCTTATCAAGCTTAGATAAAAAAAAAAAATATAGATAATAATAATAAGTGACAACACGCGTGAATCTCATAAAAAAATATTAACAATAGAAAGATTATTTAGGAAGCTGATATTCAACATCTCACGTGAAGATAGATAGATATATTAGATAAAAGGAAGTTAAAATGTTCGTTAGAATTCAAACGCTTGTCATCATTTTCTCCCTTTAAATCTGGAAGTATCATCTCGTTTAAGGATACATTTAAAGAATAAGGTTTCAGTTTCAAGACGAAATGATTCTACTTGGTTTTATAGTTGCTTTAGCACTACCACTCTCTGTGCTTGGACTGGATAATGGATTGGCAGTGACTCCACCAATGGGTTGGCTGTCTTGGGAAAGATTCACCTGCAACACAGACTGCAAAAATGATCCTGCTAATTGCATCGGTGAAAGACTCTACAAAGAAATGGCTGACAGGTTGGTGGCTGACGGTTACAAAGATTTGGGTTACGAATACGTAAACATCGATGACTGTTGGATGGAAAAAGAACGTGATAAAGATGGTAAGCTTGTGCCAGATAGGGAACGATTCCCTAATGGTATCAAAGCCTTAGCCGACTACATACATTCCAAAGGACTCAAACTCGGAATTTATCAAGACATCGGTAGCAAAACGTGCGCCGGATATCCAGGAAGTTACGGACATTTCGACGTGGATGCAGCAACGTTTGCTGAATGGGAAGTGGATATGCTAAAAGTTGATGGCTGTTATGCTGATCCGAAAGAAATGGATGATTTGTACCCAGTTTTCTCGACAGCTGTCAACAAATCAAGCAGAGACATCTTGTTCTCTTGCGAATGGCCATTTTACCAACATGCTTCCGGAATGAAGCCGAACTACCAACAAATTGCAAAATACTGTAACATTTGGCGAAATTTTTACGATGTCGTAGATTCGTGGCAAAGCATTTTGGGCATTGTTGATTACTACTCTCAGAATCAGGACGAATTTGTAGCAGCAGCCGGTCCGGGGCATTGGAACGATCCTGATATGATTCTAGCGGGAAATTTTGGTCTCAGTTATGACGAAGCAAAAGCTCAGTTTATGCTCTGGGCAGTACTAGCAAGTCCTCTTCTGATGTCAAATGATTTACGTAATATCCGAAAAGATTTTAGTGATTTACTTAAGAACAAAGAGATAATTGCTGTCAATCAAGATCTTCTTGGAAAAATGGGAAAGAGAATACAAAAGAATGGTGACATTGAAATCTGGTCTAGGCCTATCTCTCCTGTTGACGGAAGTGGAAAATATTCTTACGCCATTGTGTTTTTGAACCGAAATCAGTTAGGTGGACCAGCATCTGTTTCGGTTCAGCTGAAATCAATAGGATTGGACAGTTCAAACTGCTACTCAGTTTATGATGTTCTTGATCCTAAAGTCGTAAAGAAGTACTGTCCTCAGGATACTTTGAAAGTCCAAGTAAATCCATCAGGAGCTACTATGGTGGTTGCAAAACACTACAAAAATAACAACTCAAAAAATCAGTTTGGGTTTCTGCATTCTTTTTCCAGTAGATTAATGAAGGCAGTTGAAAGTGGATTATAGTGAGTAATTATTTAAATCCTTGACTGCAAAAAAAATTATACTGCAAAAAATTTTATTCGTGAAATATATCTTTTTATATTATTATAAAAAATATGTCTAAATAATCGAAACTAATAACATGATTTTCATTATTTCGAATAAAATATTATTTGAACATGAAATTTTTATTGCTATTGCTCTTTTCTGTCTGAGTATTTTCGAACTTTTATCATGAAATTTCAATAATAATTTTAAATCTTTAAGAAAATTAGCAATTTTTCTATATTATTTATGGTTTCAGAGAATATTTTTTTTATTTAAAATTAAAGTCAAAATTTGCTGTGAACTACTTTCGTATTAAACGCTTATAATTAACTTTACATCTTTCATGCTTGTAAATATGAAATTTTGTAATAGATATTCCACTTCCTGAAGTATTAGGACTTTGAAATTTTGTGCAGTGGTATTTCCTTCAGAAAATACAACATTTTAATATTTTCAGAACTTAAATGCTAGTTAATCAATTAATTTTTAATTAGATTCTGATTCTGTATAATTGGGCCGTCTTGTGGCGAATTGTGGTGAAAAAATTATTCAAGATTCCATATTGTTTATAATAATGGATTATGAAATATATTATAGACTAAAAAGCAGAAAATAATAAAAAATAAAGTTTTTAAAAACACGCTCTTAAAAGTGCACTATAAGGCACAAAATAATTTTTCATCCAAAATCTGAAGGTGAAATCGTAAAAGCGTAACACGCTGAAAAAATTCTATAAGGAAATTAAGCAACAGTGAATATCATAAGAAAAAAAAGCATTCATTAAAAATGAAAATTATATTATAAATATGATTCAAATTCCAGTCAGAGTATTTCTATCAGCATCTCATACTTTTATCTTTGTGCTTTGGCCTACAGAGTTTTGATAAAAAAAAATATATATATTTTCTACTTAGTACTCTAATAAAAGGGTTATTTTCTTAACACATTCATTGCTACGGACGAGAAAACTCGTCTTCCAAGAAAGTTCTCTGTGCTTTAGAATTTGACTTGCATTCTAGTTTAGATATAAGTTGGACATGTTAATAGATGGCTGCAGAATTTGTTCACTTTCTTTCTGTTTTGGTATATAAATTGTCTAGAGCAAACCAATTTACCAGTTGTCTTTTCTGGAGCTTGAATCTAATTTGTAAGTCGCGGCGAATGTGTGAAACCTTTCTATTTTAAAAAACTTCTAAGAATTAGAAAACTTGGTTAGTATGTTCAAGGTTTCGTGAGCTTCATAGGTATTGCTTCGTAAGATTTTATGCATCGAAACTTTCTAAAAGGAAACATATTATAAATATGTTGTTTTAAAGCGGAGATTCTTACTAGGGGTTTCTCACTCGGGACTCGTTCACAGCTGGGAAAAAAATACATATAAGTACGGGGGGGGGGGGGCGCCACGACTCCAAATGTACAAAATAGGTATATAGAACAATTTAATCACTGTTTTTAAAAATGTTTTGTTAAATACATTTGCTTGAAAAATCTTAATGAAACTTATCAAATCAAAATGACTTATTTATTTATTTTGCTAACTAATACTGAAGTATCTGACATGCGCGTGCATTGCCAATGTTTTTGCGAACCCGTTTGGGATCACTACCTACAATTTATTTATTTATAACTATATTTTTGAAAATCGTTTGTTGGATATAGGACTGATGTTATATTCATAGGGCCAGCCAACAGCTAAAAATTACACTTCAATTTAAAACACGCTCGTAAAATGCAGTGCAAATAATTCAGCTGGAGTCATACAAACAGAATTGTTGGATATTAATTCGAGGAGGTTTCTCGGATTTTTGATAAAGTAAACTTTGAATTAGCAGAACAATAAGGAAAAAAGTTAAATTATCAATATTTCTATTTAAGGAATTGCCAGTAAAATAATTCTGAAAAAGTAATTAGATATTTATACATTAGTTTAAAACTAACATCATTTTGTAAGTTAAAAAATGTTATTTTATTGGTTAAATTAAATGGCAATTATTTATTTTATTAGAATGCTTATTTAAACTGGAAAGCATAAACATTTACATTAATAAAGTCAAAAACTGTTATTTATTTTTTTTATCCAAGTTCAGTGATATGGACCATATATGTTAGCGTAAAAGTTATAATTTCGTATTTCTTGAAATATCTAGCTATTTCATAAAATGACAGATGAAGTCAGTTAAGGCAATAGATTGAGAATTCCACACATTAAATAGTTATTCGAAGAAATAATAGATTATAAAATAAAAGTACATTTCAGATATAAGCAAAAAACTACTCTCTTTAATATCAGGCTTAATTAATAAAGATTGAAACTTTTCTTGCTATAAGCTTATTTTTCCTTCACATCACTCGAATAACTCAATATTCAAGTCAACTTAATATTTTATATGCTTGTACATAAGCAAAAGACACTTAATAAATTTAATGTAATGTAATTATGAAACTTAATTAACTTAAAATAGGAAACTAACATCTTATTTTACGTCACGCTTGTTACTATATACCTTAACACATTAATGCCTAGCATGCCGTTTTAGGGACGCTAGGCATTAATTTTTTCCCAGGGTTTTTTTTTTTTTTTTTTTTTTTCGTTTTCTAAAAATGCATAATAAACTCGCATGAATTATTTTTCCAACATATATTTTACCAGAAAAGTATTTTTTTAACTATTCGCTTCTTTATATTCAATTGATGACAGTCCATATCAAGCTTTCGGTTGATAACGTAGCCTTTTCATTTTCAAGTCAGGCTGGAAAAAATTTTTTTTTTTTGTAATGTGAAGAAGAAAAGGGTAAGTTTGTTCAATTATTTATCAGTTAATTTACGTGCATTTAACAAATATATCAGTCAATACAACTGTATAAATATGCTTCCTTTTCGGAATTTCCACATAATTATAAGAAATATTTCGATAAGTTTTTTTGCATTAATAGAATTTTGTCTGACGTTAGGCTTAGGAAGGCACTAAAACATTAATTTTTCAGGCAGATTTTTTTTTTTTTCAATTTTCTAGTTGATTTCAGGTCTTGTAATATTAGTACACAAAATATTATAATAAAGGGCGACTTGGGCATAAATGGGTTAACACAGTGTATGTCAGTATTCTATGAAATAATTACAGTCGGACCTATATTTAACGAAGTCGCTAAATCCCGAAAAAAAGTCCGATACATGGAAAATTCGCTAAATAGAATTCACATTTTAAAATACTTTAAACTACACAAAACAGATTTTAAATTCATAAACACTAAATATTATTAAAAAAGTAATTAATCACACCTTTATTTTGTAAATTAATATCTATTTGTTTCATATATTTTACCCATCAAAAAGAAATCTGCAAGGAAAGCAAGAATAAAACAAAACATTGTCCGGGAATACACTGTATTTTCATTTTAAAAAATAATTTTATAATAAAATTAATGAATTTTAGCATTTCATCATACGAAGGTTTGTTGATTTCTGCATAATGATCATTTCCACCTTCGTCTTCATCGCAATTCATTGCTGTATTGTTTATATTTTTCACACTGTCCACTTCAAAACTGCCTCATCCACATCTTCATAGACACATGCTTTTAAACGTTTTGAACAAGAATTCGATGAATCATAATTTTGTATCTTATCACGATTTTTTTTATTATGGTTGATAAGCTGTTTGGGGGAATACCAAATTTTAAAGCAATATCCTTTTTTTTCACGCCTTTATTCACCTCATGAAGAATTAAATTTTTTTCTTTGATGCTCAAGCACTTTCGATTTGACATTTTCCAACTTCAAGGTCATTGAGCACCATAATGTGTTAAAAGAAAGAATTAGTTTGAAATGTTTAGAAATATTTTGAGAAATAGGGAGAAAAAAAAAATATTGCATCACAAGAAAAAGTTCGTTAAATAGAGAATGCACTTCGCTATCTGGTGGTTATTTTACGAAGAAATTCGCAAAATGTTCTTGGTTCGAAGAAAAAGTTCGCAAAATAGAGGTTCGTTAAATAGAGGTCCGACTGTAGTTAAATCATTGAACACAAGTGATTTTACGCTTTAACTGAATTCATCCGCAATTCCACGCAATAGCTAATTTCCCATGAAATAATAGATTGCGGCTTAATGGGTTTTCTGATTAACAGAAATAACGATTAGATAGGATAACAAACTCTATTAAATAAATAAATTTTAACTAGTCTGTTTTTCCATTCTAAAATAGCTATCGTCAAATAAAAATAAGGCGATAATTGATTCCTTGAAAAAAAACCAGATTTAAAAACAACTTTGAATATGTTTTAGTGTCATCATAAATATACGATGACAATCTCAAGTAATATTTGTGGTTTATTTAAATTCATTAGGCAATGATAAGCATTATATTTTATTGTTCGGAAATGTTGATACCGCTTCCAATAATATATGCAACTTCGAAAAAAAATTTTCATCTTTTTTTAACAGCTAATAATCGCTAGATATGAATCTATTAAAAAAATAGATCAATTTACATGTTAATTAGTTAATTATCATTTAATTACCTAATTAGCTTGTAACAGGGAGGAGATTAGAAAGATCTAATTTATCTAAAAGGCACTTTGTTCCAAAATTGATTCTTAATTGTCGTCCTTAATGCGTTCAACAACAATAGGGGATTCCTGAAATAAAAAGTCTTCCTTTCTTAGAATAATTTTTTCGACAAATAGGCTTAAAAAACTCACCATTTTTCTGAAAGTCCAAGAAACATTTCTTTCTGTATCATCTGTTCTTAATCAATTAAAAAAAACTTGTTTGGGCCATCAAAATTCAGTAAAATTTTTAAATGTTGTGTAAAATTTTAGTTTTCATAGTTCGTAAAAAACAACTTTGTACAAGAGATTTCATATACAAGATATTCACTTAGAAATACAAAAATTAGTAAAACCTAAAAAATTAATCATTTCATACAAGTTGAAAGCTAAATATAAATTTTAAGTTTGAAAAAAGGGAAAAGTTTCGCTTTGCCGTTGTGGTCTGATAGCAGTCTCGGGTTCGGAATCGAGACCACCAAAGAATTATTCCGATTCCACCTTAATTGACTGTGTACCTGGAGAACGCTAAATTTCATCTCAAGGGTCAAGTATCCTCATGGTTGGTTTGGTATGGAAGTTTGGTGAGTGCAGTGCCAATTCATGAGCCGTTCTCTTCGTCTCTTCAAGGGTTAGTTAGATACGTCCTCCAAGAACTCTCTTGTGTCTTAAGGCTATAAATAAAGACGAGGGATAAAAAATCACAATGCCTAGATTTTGCTATATTGGCCTTGTAACAAAGTCTAAGCATCGTGGTCAGAAGGCCGCCCGTTGAAGTCCAGATTTTATTCAAGTTCAATAATGTTCTCGCTAGGAGATCGCACCTGAAAACCTGTCAATAATATCTAACCCCCTACAAAAGTTAAGGAGCAGCCTGCATTTCTAGGCCTAAC
>BGPR01009835.1:31809-55530 GCA_013235015.1 Araneus ventricosus | reverse complement strand
ATTCGCGGTGCACCCCGGGGAGATATGATTAGATAGCAGGTGTGAATCGCATTTGATTCACGTGACGAACAACGTGTTAAATGTATACTCGATTATCTTCACTAAACGACGAAACAGGACGCAAACGCACCATAATGTGTACGCATATATGAAAGTATATGAAAAACAGAGTGATTCTTGGTTTAGTTTAGTTATATTAACGTCTCGTTTTGAAGCAACACGAGGGCTATATGGGGACGGACTTCGTAATTTTGAACCGTGGTCAGATGACGAGGACGACACCTGAGCTCTCTCCCCTCCCCCTTCTTCAAACTTCCGCACCACACCAGAGGGGTAAGAAAAGCAGATAGAAGAACACTCCCAATGGTTTTCAAGAGAATTTTTAAATCATAATTTTTACATTCAAAGAAAATTAAGTAAATTTACAGCTTTCAGGATTCTTGATTTTTTTTATATATAGAAAAAGTTTTCCGAGAAAAATTGTATATTTTAAATTGAGTTTAACTAACATTTTAAGCTTTAATGTGTGTCCTTTGGGGTAGAATCTGTTTTCCTAGATCCAGATTCAAGTCCCAAATCCATCCGTGTCCCTTATCTAAACTCCGGAACAAGGCATAAATAACGCCCCAAGCACCGAAATGCTGCTGCCACTCACTGCTTGCTAAATAATCCGTAGTTAAGATAAATGCCACTTCTTTCACAGTTGAACGTTAATGCAAGATCTCTGTTATGTTTCGAGATTGACGCGATAGCAGGGATGGAGCCCGGCCGCTGGTTTCTCTCAGATAATTAGCTGAGACAGCGCGGCCATGTTCGTGGAGGGGATGTGACATCTGTTATTGGGGAGATGAAGACGATATTTAGATGATGGGGACTTCTGTTCGGGGTCGTCTGCATTCTCTACTCTGATCAGGATGGACTTTGTTTATTTAGTTATTTTTTGACTTGATAGCTCTATATTTAGTTACTTATTTTTTTAATCTTATATCTCCTATATTGTTACTTATATTTACCATAGCAATAACAAGCATGTTGTTTTGGCAATGAACATAATGTTGACTTGCATAAAAAAGAGAATTGTCGTTGCCACCAACTTACCGCGAAAGTCTTTACTGATAGATGTCTGATTGGATAAGTCTTGCTTCTGACAAAATTAGAACTTCGAAAAATAAGTTAAAAATTATAAAAAAATAGGCATTAATAAAACCTTAAAATAAAACATAAAAAAGCAAAATAGAACGAAAAATACAATTAGAATGAAAGCAAAATGGAAGAAAATTGTAAAAGAACCAAAATGGCGATTCTCCTCAGAGACCACACGCCGTTTTAGCTCTGAGGCAGGACAAAAAATTTTCTGAATAAAGGTAAGACCATTAGTCAAAATTATTCCTTTATGTGGCCTGAATTTTTGTCCAACCCCTGAAAATAGGATAAAAGAAAAAATTTTGACTAATGGTCTTTCCTTTATTCAGAAAATTTTTGTCCTGCTTCAGAGCTACAATGGCGTGTGGCCTCTGAGGAGAATCGCCATTTTGGTTCTTTTACAATTTTCTTCCATTTTGCTTTCATTCTAATTGTAGTTTTCGATCTATTTTGCTTTTTTATGTTTTATTTTAAGGTTTTATTAATGCCCATTTTTTATAATTTTTAACTTATTTTTCGAAGTTCTAATTTTGTTTTTCGTGTATTCTATCAGAAGCAGCTGCATATGCGCCTTTCTGTATAATGCATAAGAATTTTAATTAATTTTTAATTCAAGTTCTATTAATTTTTAATTTAATTTTCGTTAATTTTATCAATTTTAACTGTTGCTTCTGACAAGCTTTATTGACGTTCGGATTGGCATAAAATTAACTTATAAATAAACAAGAAAGTTCTTTAACTTTTAACATAGGACTACGTTCCTCCCATTGGGGTCTCAGGAAGGAATTCGATTCACAGCCAAAACGCCACAAAAAACGTTGTATGGGAGATCCTCTATATATCGGTGACTACACATGTTAAAAACATAACTAATGTCTTATTTTAGAGATAAAAGGTTGAAACATCGTGAAACAAAAGAGTCACGTGAGTAAAGTAGTCCTACGTCTTTAACATCAGCGGCTGTTTGAAAAAGACAGCGTCCCGTCCCACACGAGAGCTGTTTGGGGACGGACCTCGTAATTTTGAATCGCGGCCAGATGACGAGGACGAAACCTGAGTCGACACCCCCTCTCCAACTTTTCGCACCACACGAGCAGGAGGACATTTGACCCTGACGGATTTGACCAGCACTATATCTGCTTACACGCTGGTTCTTCGGCAAATTCTGGTTTAAAGGCTGGAACTCTCCAGGCCAGAAGCCGAGACCTAGATTTCTGAGGCCCCGTGTTCTCCCCGCGACTTTTTCGTATTCTCCCTCATATGACGCGTTTTGTGCTTAGTTTCGTAGTATTATGAAGAGAATCGAGTTTGAATTTCGACTTCTGCGTCTTAAATCTGTAGATCCAACATTTGGTAACGATCTTCAATTTCAGTCCTATAACGGCTCTGCTATCTTAGTAGGGATTACTGAGCGAGTCATTACTTTTAATTCACAGAAAAAAGACTTCAGGTTCAAATGAAGAGGATTCCGAAAAGAATATAGTTTGCATTTTGACTCTGTAGATCCAAAATTTGGTAACGATCTTCAATTTCAGTCCTATAACGGCTCTGCTATCTTAGTAGGGATTACTGAGCGAGCCATTACTTTTAATTCACAGAAAAAAGACTTCAGGTTCAAATGAAGAGGATTCCGAAAAGAATATAGTTTGCATTTCGACTCTGTAGGTCCAAAATTTGGTAACGATCTTCAATTTCAGTCCTAAGTAGCCGGAAGTGTGTGTCAGTCTGGGTGGATGCGTGTTCAATGATATTATCCTCTACAATGAGATTGTTCTCATCACATATGAAGCGCATTAGGAGTCGAAGTCGGGTTCTTGATAAGTTATTCGTGAGAATGTTTTTCAACTACTGCAATTTAAGTGACACTGTAGGAGTTTGGAAATGCTAGGAGAGAGTAAACAGACATTTTGTGGCATAGTGCATTGGATCTCCGCACGAGCAGTTGTCAAATTTTCGAAGATTGAAGCGATGAAGGTATGAAGGGAAGGGCTAGTGTCCTGTAACGAACATTAGCTCTTCTCTATTCCATCCTACTCGCTTGTTTGAGACCCTAGGCACTATATCGTGTGTACTGCGACCAGTTTCTCCGTTATCCCAGCTGTCTTGCCAGATGCTTAAAGCAGCTGACCTTATCTCGGATTTCAGGTAGGAAAGTGGGTCATCTCAGGTGAATGTGTTTATGGGAGAGAAAAGGGTTTGAATCTCTCGGACCATACTATGATGGGATTTAGGATTAAGTATGGCCATCAAACTTGACAAACTGTCTGTCCAAATTTTGATTGGTCTATGAAGGGAAGAAGCTGCTTCAATTGCCATTTTAATTGCAAGGATTTCAGCTTGGAAAACCAAATTGCTGTGATCAAGTTTATCTTGCCACAAGGCTATTATTCCATAGTTTTCGAGAGTGCAATATGCGCTACCAGTGCCGTCGTCCGTTTTAGATCCATCAGTTTATATAGCCTTAGCTACTGAGTCTCTGTGATTTTCTGCAAATGAAATTTGATTTTGGTGAAGAAACCTATGGGGGTGAATTTGAATTCCACTGCTTTTACTGTCGTAATCTGTTGGACTGAATATAAGGGTGAAAAAGTTGGACGAAGATCTTGCTCGAGCAACTCGGGCATAAGCTGCTTCTTGTTGTAGCAATGTACAGAAATGTAGAAATATAATTCGGACCGATCGACCACCTGCGCTCTGCCTGTTAAGTGTTCTAAGAGTTCGTTTCAATCATTGGAGTTTGCTCTATGAATACTCTGTGTTTCTGTGTGCTAAAAGTGGTTTGTGCTGATATTATTTTCGTAGAAGTATCGAGGTTAGTTTACATAAGATTTTACTTTAATATTTGTTTTTATTTAATCATGAGCACCATAAGAATTGATTGTACTTTTTTCCGAGTGAGAAAAACGTATAAGTCAGTTTGAACTTGAGTTTTAATATATTATATCGCATTATACCAGTGTGTAATTGAGTTTTCCTGAAAGAATCACTTGTAAACTATTGGATATATTTAAATTTTCTTGCGGATATTTGCGGAACTCATATAAATTTTGCTTCCTTACAGATGAGTACTCAAATTTTGCATCGGAAATTTTTTCGACGTTTGGTTTTCTAAAGCAAAAGAATCAAGAACGGGTGCTTTGATAAGTTATATATTACAAGAATTTGGTGCCCCGTCTCTTTCAGAAGACAGTTTAAAAGTTAAAATCAGAAGTTTAAGCCACAAAATTTGAACAAAAATAGTTGAAAAAGGGATGACTTCCTAAAAACGAATTCTTTGTGGCTAGATGAATGTATATCATTTCCTGATATTGACACAGCGAATATAGAAACTATTTCACATCCTGGATCGAGTAGAAGAGCTGGTAGACCACAAAAAGACTTCGGAAGTTGCAGTACCAAAACAAAAAGACGGAGAATTAATCATATCCTGGGAACATCAAGCCAGGAAGAGATATCGATGGCTGCTGAAGTACAGATTCGCAGAGAAGGCAAAAGAGATTCAGCAGCAATTGTAAAAGAACTCTGCGATTTTTCTCCAAGAAGAGGAACAACAATAAAAAAAAGCGAGGAAGTGTTTTTCAAGCCCAAAGCAAAGTAGTCTTTCCGAAGACCAAGCGTCTAGCATTGATGGGCGACGCAAATTTGTCAACATATCAATATAAAGTAATACGGCAGAAAACAAACAAAATACATAAGAACATGTATCCTGCATATCATAAAATTAAAGCAGCAAAACAGTTGTGCTATCCGAGTGACGTCAATGTAACAGAAACCTTCGCAGAAATAAAATTGCAATCCCTAATGGACCACACTACTATACGAAGCGCAAGAAGATGTCTTAAAATCTATAAGACTTGAGAAGTCTGGACATAATTGTGAAGTGGAGTTGTGATGGGGCGGAACAAAGTAGATACAAGTAGAAATTTTCAAGTAAAAATTGCTCTGACGAAAGTTTATTTAATATATCAATGGTGCCTATCCATCTAATGGATCTTCTTTCCTTGGGCCTGTCACCTCTCCACACTTGGATTAGATTTTTTGAATGCATATTACACCTTTCACATCGTCTCGAAATAAAATCATGGCAAGATTGGGGAGCTGAAAATAAATACAAAGTGACTGAAAAGAAAAATCAAGTCCAAGGAGAAGTTCAAGAGTGAGTTAGGTTTGTTAGTAGACATGCCTGAACAACAAACTGGAAATACTAATGACGGTAATACAGATCGTAAGTTTTTTTACAATGCTGAAAAGTCAGTTGAAATAACAGGTGTCAACGTTAAGCTTATAAAGCGCTTCTATGCCATATTAGAATGCATAAATAGCAGTTTCTTTATTAACAGTGAAAAATTTTACGAGTACCCAAAAGAAACCAGAGAACTATATATTAGAGAGTACACATGATACTCAATGCCCGTAAGCGAGAATAAAATTCTATTTCACAGCAAAGATATTATAGATTCGTGTATTCTTCACATAGGTCAACTTTCGGAAGAAGCTCAAGAGGCCAGAAATAAGCACAACAGGAAATTTAGAGAACTATTCACTAGGAAAACATCAAGTATTGATACGAATAAATATTTAATTAATAAATTACTATTAACTTCAGATCCATTTATAGCAAACTTACGTTCTCGTCCAAAAACCAAACGTGGAAAAATCAGTAATGAAGCTTTTGGAGATAAGAGCTCGAGCTCCATTTGACCAGGACGCAATCTTATCAAAATCTTCTGATATAGAAGAATCTAAAAGTGATCTCGAAGAATCTGATTTAGATTCCGAATAATCATCTAATTTATATTATATGTATAATATTATATAATACTTCTCATATATGTCTTTCTACTAGTTTTGTAATTACAAATTTAAATACTTATAATTTTTTTTGGTTTACTTTATTTCATTGGGCATTGAACCTCAATTATGCTATATTGTTATTATTTATAGTTATATTATGTTAAAATATATGTGTAAAACCTTTATCGTGCTTTTATATTTCACATAAAACCCTTAATCGTTTATTTAACCCACTGAATTTGGAATAAATAATTTTGTCCCTCTAGATTACGAAAATAACACACTGTGCGGCGCCTAGATTGGACCGGTATCACAACTTCAATGCTATTAAATATTTGTGCGTAGAATAGGCAAATTATGTTATAATGAGTGAGAGATCCTGACGTGGGATTTCTTTTGATGTGAGGGATGGAGACAATAAAAAGACTACAATATTTTTAAGTCCCATTGTAAATTGACCGACCTAATTCCAAAAATCAATTTTTCGAATTCGTGGGGTCTAAAACATGGAGATTCGTCAAAATCTCACTCTCGATTTTTTTTACGAATACTTTATCTTTGTTTACTACGTATTGGATAAAATAAAAATGCACCACTGGGATACTTTCGTGTAAAGTTTTGAGAAAACAGCATAAATAATAACATTGAAATATGCGTTTTGAAGATGGTTTTACGGCTACATAACTGCAACCAGATACCAACAACAAACTGGAATTTAAATTCTTTAACGGCTGGCTCCAACATTTGATTTTATTTTTCTAGACTGCCGTCTCAATTTGAAACCATGAAATGGATTGTATTTCAATAACAATAAGTAAAATGTTATTTCTAAAAGGCGTAGTTGTCTGTAACCTATTATGTCGAAATTGTTTAATTTTGAGAAGCGTATATCTTCTTAGTCTTCTGTTAGCAATTTAAAGATTTATTAAAGGGTAATGTTTTGAAATGATTCATTAAATGTTCCTTAATGTTTTTTTTTTTTATATATTAATGTAGCTTTTCATTTACTTGATTAATTAGTGCCTCAATTGCTCGTAACCCATTCTCCCTGCAAGGTGAAGTAATTCTTAAACTGTTTCAGTAATGCAAAATTCCTAACTTAAAACAATGATTAAATAACAATTTCAAAATAAATAAAAGATTTTATTTAGCTACATTTTTGTCAAAAAAGAAATAAAAGATAAGACGTATTATTTGTTTTATGGAACAATCTATACATTCTAAAAACCTACAGTTCATATGTATTCTAATTCTTCTATAAATTCTAATTTAAAACATTTTAAAGAAATATAAAAATTGATTCCATCTTTTCAAAATCATTAAACATTTAAACTGCCATACAATCAAAATTATTCTACTCCTCATTATCTAAAAATTGATATAAAAACAAAAATTTGATACATTTAATAT
The DNA here is from genome assembly GCA_013235015.1 of Araneus ventricosus. NCBI lineage: Eukaryota > Metazoa > Arthropoda > Arachnida > Araneae > Araneidae > Araneus > Araneus ventricosus. Next base: position 48,183 of record BGPR01009835.1, on the reverse strand, counting down.
TAATTTACAATAAATATCCTTCCGTCAAATCAAGATCAAGGCCTACTGTGTCTTTTAATTCTAATTTATTCCTTCAAGCAATATCGTGATTAAGTTCGTTCAACATGTATTTATTTTAAGACGCCCTGATTGTTTATGTTTGTACACAACTAATGATGATTTGGGAATTAAGTAATTTAAAAATCATTAACATTTTTAGTTATCCTTTTAAGCTACTTCAACTTAATTAGAACTAAATTATATAAATAAAAGAATATTATAGGCTGTTTTTCGATAATTTTCTAACATTTTGATGAATATTTATTATTTCTTTTCTATGAACGAGTTTTCTGGTTTGTTTACTTACATTAAAAACCTTTATTTTATTTGCCTGCATGTTGGACTTCCGCTTTGAAGATTCCATTGACTTAAACATTACATCGGAATTACGTAGTACAGGCACTTAAATGTAAATAAACAAAGCAGAAAATTCGTCCATTAGAAATATTTAACACTAGTAAAATAACCAAGAACTTTTCTACTTGTAAATGATCAAAACATAATTTATCAAACGATTACTGATTTCAATTATTTATTTAAGAAAAACTCTAATGTAAATGCTTTATTACTTTGCAGCCTACTTTAATGGTTTTCAGAATAGCAACATTTTTGTTTGGAAAGTATATTATCGTTTGCTAGTAAAAAATAGATAATCGAGTCATCTGTCAGCCATTTTTCAATGATGAAACTATTCTTTTTGCAGAAAAAATTCGTGCGCATTTATGAACAGTTTTTATATGAATTTTCAAAGTAAGTTGCATACATATTTTATTTGGAGTAGATCAATATGTAAAAATTTCCATCTTGTGTTAGATAAGTAAAGTTTTATCCAATTTTAATCTACAGAATTCTAAATTAAAACAGTATTATAAAACACAGATAATAACGATTATTAAAATAAATATTTTCAGAAAGGCGAAATGTTTCACACTTTTATAGGAATTTAATGGATTTTAATAATATTGTCACTGCAAAAAAGTAATATTACAAGCAAAAATTCTTGCTGTGCCATAAATTACTAAACTATAGAACTATTCATATCTTTAAATCGCGATATATTCTATAAAACTAATGAATTAATTTGATACATAATTTAAATTGATTATTTTCATAACGATCTTTGCGCATTAAAATAATGAAGTAAATAGCAGCATCGATAACAAAATTTAATATAACAAAAATAAAACTTAATTGGAAAATTATATCAAAAGTTTTATTCTAAAGATTTATGTAATTTCTATGTTTATTTTTGTTGAAATGTAGTTTACTGAAACAATTTTTGTTGAAATTTAGTTACCTGAAATAACAGTTTACCGAATTTCGTAATCATTACTTATATTTACTGGTTAATTAAACCTCATTGCAATATTGTTTGTTTGGAATGGGCGATTTCTTTTAATTCATTTGAAACTTTATGGAAATAAGAAAAGAACATCTAATTTTCTGATAAAATTTAATTATATTAGTTGCACATTTGATGTTTCATTGATATTTACTGTTCATTTGTATTTGTTGCTTCATATGTATTGTTATTGTTTCTCAGAATCATTTAGATAAATGTAATAAACATTTTTATAAGGAAACCGCTCCAATATAATCTTAATAACTTTCAAAATTATATTTATGTGTTACGTTGTCGTGAATTTAATTTTATAAATAATAAGCCATCATCTCATACAGTGCCGCAGTACTAGCTTATTTTGTAAAACCAGATAATGTTAAAAATATTTTCTGTATCTTCTTACAAAGGATTATACATATATTTGTTGGGTACAAACAGTGTTTAACTTGTTATTTTTTAGACTCATAAGAAGATTCGTGACAAACCATCACCTCCTTACAACGCCACAGTATTGGTGATATTTTGTAGCTCTAATAATATTTAAAGCTATGCTTTGTATCTTCTTACAAAGCATTATTTATGTATGTTTGTGTGAGTATTGTTTAATGTATTGTATGTTTTACAAAAACCCCACCGCACAAATCTGCCGATGTGCCAGTCCACGATGACAGAGGTGGGTGTCTGTAAAGAATGTATATATATATAAGAAGATTCGTGATAAACCTCATTGTAAAGTCGCAGTATTATTTTTAAATATTCCTACAAAAAATCATGTTTTTTCTTATAAAGCTTTATTTATGTATTCGCTAAGCATGAATAGCGTTTGATGTAACGTACGTTTAACAAAAGCTAAATGTTTATATATAGGAAAATTCGTGATAAAACATCATCTCGTTACAACGACGCAGTATAAGTATGTAGTAAAATATCACCATGTTCTGTATCTCCTTACAAAGCATTATTCATGGATATGGATATATACGTTTTTGATTAATGTTTTACAAAAGCTAAACCCTTTATACATAAGATTCATCACTTTTACGACATCGCCGCAGTAATGGTTTCAAATATTTCTATAAAATATCACCATGTTCTGTTGCTTTTCACAAAAAAAACATTATTTTAATATCATCTATGTTATGAAACTCGCAGAATTAGTTTCAAATATTTCTACAAAATTTCACCATGTTCTGTTTCTTCTTACAAAGCATTATTTATTTATTTGTTGTGTGTGAATAGTGTTCGACGTGTTGTATGTTTTATAAAAGATAAACTTATACAAATAAGAAGACAAAAGTGAAATAAAAACAAGAGACAAGTTTTACTACTGAATGTGTTTAATATTGCTAAGTGCTACAGGTGACAATTAACTGACCCAAAACGGACATGTATATATATATTTATGTATAATATATATATAACAACACATCTGTCGCATACTTAGCAATGAAAACGGTGTTTATCCGTCAATCCACAAAAAAAAATTTATTCGCACTTTTTTTTTATTTTCCATTTTCTGTTTTTTCCCTTTATTTATAAGCTGAGTAAAACCGATTCTTGTGCATCTTAGCGGCTTTGTATTGATCTAAGTTCGTGTATGTCGACCAATGAGTTTAGATGAGTTCGGACAAGACGGATTAAAAATAATAATAAAAAACAACAAAATTATATTTTCCTCACACTCACACACACATACATACACACATGGTAAATTACACAGTCACACGACCGCCATATTTGGTCAGCTAATGCGGTGATCATGCTCCATTGTTGGTCACAGAGTTAGTTCTAAATACATAGGATGATGTACATATAATGCCCGTGATTAGCAAGTAGGTTTTGTAAATTTAAATCCACAATTATATGACGACATGTTTGAAGTTCTGGTTAAATGAAACAAAATTTTTAACAATAAATTAAATATATACAAGATATTTTAAATTCAGTTTCAGCTAATGGAACAGTAGAAAGTCAATGATCCGAACTAAAGCTAAGACCAACTGTATATGCCTAACAGAAAGTCTTTAATCGACGGGAATAAAATGTAAAATATTTTCGAAATGTCTCTTGGGAGTTAATTTCTTTAATTACATCTAATTTATTCTTTTTTAACAAAAAATTGTTTGTTTCCAAAAAGTCCAAATTTTAAAATTCTCCCAAACGGAAAATTTAAGATGGTTAAATTATCACGTTTTTTCCAAATTCTTGGTTAGTGATGTCCGGATTATAGATTATCTACTGAAATTTCCGAATTCGAATCGCCTCCATTCCATACAGGATTAAAAAAGTATAAAGTATTATATCCAATCATGGCAATAATAATTTGATGAACTTTTTTAAACTACATTGTGGAGATCAAAATATACAATTGGCAACGTAACAATATAAAAAATACTGTTAATATCATTAAAACCATAAAGGAATGTATATATAGCACAAGGAATGAAATACATAGGGAACATTTTTTGGGATATTGCACTTATTAACAAAACCAGATTCCAAGAATCTTTATTTTTAAATGCCGTCATAGAAAAGTGAGACTTTCATTGTATTTTTTTCCACATATAAAATGCATGCCTGACAATTATGGTTTCTACTAGCAAACACTTAACTGTATTTTTCTCGTACAATATTATTAAAGTTACAATACAGTAAAAGAGTCTGAACCTACAATTCTCATTTCTTTATATAACTGTACAATTTCAAAAAATATAAAGGACTTATATACATAGTTTTGAAAATCTCAATATAGCACACGTTTTAAATTGTTTACCCCCTCAAACGTACAAGTTTGACTTTCGATTGAATTGAATAACCTGAATATCACGTAAATTAAATAAAAATTAATACTAAAAAATAGATTACACAAAAATAAAGACATTATTTAGTTTTAGAAAATAGTGCAATGAATGAAAAATTTAAAATTTTTCATCACAACTTAAAAGGTTCATAAATTTTAAAAATGTAAAAAAAATTCAAATAATGGAATCAATTCATGGTCGCGTGATGCACATAAGTTCGACTTGCCAATATAAATTTAGAATTCATTTCGCAACTTCTCTTATAACTAAAGACTTTTTCTTTATATTTTATTTTATAATATAACTCAAGTTCTTACACTAGAATTTAACATAAAAATAAAATTGTAAAAATTCAGAAGTTCTGAAGCAAGAAATATAATTAACATTTTTATATTAGAATTTTGTTTTTTTCCAAGTTCTTAACCTTTGCATATTTTTTTTTCTGTTTAGAATTTCGTTTTATTCAGAATTATTAGTGTTTACAAATCTAAATTGCATTATCGGTTTTTTTTAATTTTAAATATATTTAATTAATTTTACTTAAATTATGTCTTTAATTAGCTCTTTAATAAATATGAACACCAATGGGTTGGGAAAAAAAATTTTACGTCTAAAATAACTCAGTCTGACTTTAAACCAAAGTCTTCTATTCGAATTTTCAGTTTATGCTTTTAATAACTCAAGACTGTTAAGAAGTGGCTTGCAAAATTGTTCCACGACAATTATCTTTATTTTTATTATTATTTATTTAGTAATTTTTTGCATTATGACAGCCAAAAGATGAATAAAAACATATTTTTTTACTCAAAAAATTAGAGGAAAATGTACAGACGACTTCACAGCAGACTGTAAGATGTTGCATGGCAAGCGCATGCGCAATATGTCGGGTTTTTAATAACACGTTACACTATTTGATGACATGTGCAGTTACACTCCATTATATTCCATTAAATAGTTTGATTTGTATATTACCGAGCCTGAATTTATTTCATTACATTGTGCAATTAAATTCGGGTTATTCAGTTCATTTAAGTACTTTAATTCTTTGGTTTTATTTTATATAAATAATAAGAATTGTTCAGGGGAAACACTGTCCAGCATTCCATGCATGCGCCATTTTACCAAAAAATTTACAGTAGACAAAATTCTTGGAAACAGTTTCTTTTGAAATAGTTCAGTAAATGTTGCAATTATACACATCCTGTTTCAGTTTTTAATAAATTGAATTCCAATAGAATTAACCACAATCAATTTTTTAACTTATTTTCATTATGTTTTCCATCTTGTAAACTGTTAATAAAAATTATATGAAAAAATTTTGATTTTTTTAAATATTAATACGCCATATTTTAATATCACAAACCTTCGTAAATAATACCTAAAATTTTAAAAACAATTTAAAATAATTCTTTTAACAGAAATTACTTTAGTACCCGCCAGATGGCGCAGAGGAAGTCATGGAATGTTTCGCCCTCAACATCTTATTTTTAGTGCAAATAAGCACTTTTGGGAATCACAAAAAATACACGAATTTTTGTACTCGTTCCAGAAGATGTCAAACAAGAAGGCACTACGAACTGTATCTAATCGAAAAAATAAACATCTTCCCTGCATTATCAAAAATAAAAAAGGCAATGAAATTAAGACACTTGTTTACATTATAACACCATATCACAAAAAAGATGTTTTGTATACATTATTTCTTGAATTTCAAATCAGCAAAAATCCAATCCATTATGATATTTAATATCAAGATAATTGAGAAATTCAAGAAAGTTTATTAATTTAAGAATGGTATTTGTCATTCGATAAAGCTTTGATTTTCTTTAAAAATTTGAATACACTTAGAATTTTTAATTGGAATTTCACGAAACATGAATTCCTTTTTGTAGTGCTAATTTTTTTTGTTGAAGGAAATGAAAATTCGAAGTATATTAATTTGTTTACAAAAACAATTTAGATATTAGAACAATTTCTGATTTTTCATTTAAATTTTGCATTGCTATCTTTTTGTAAGAAGTAAATGTTATTACTCAGTTTTATGTGGTTACATAGAAAGGTAAAATGTATGCCATTATTTTTCAAAACCTAATAGATTTTTTTGTGCTTCTAAGTCTCCTACTACCTACAATTCTAACGCTTTTTCAATGCAATTTTAATAACAATTTAAAATAAGGTACACAGTTCGCAGAGCTACTACTTGAACAATATTGCTACAAAATACAAAAAGAACACAGGATAAATTAAAGACGTACAAAAATATTTTAATTAATTCGCGACACACGTGTTCATTTTTTTACTCATGTTTACTTCAAAGCATGTTTATAAACATACGTAAAAAGCAAATATGGTGCATAAATATTATGGAAATAAAAAAGGCCTTCTATGCGACACTATTATAGTTTCTATAAATACATGACATATACCATTCTTACGACGATATTAACACACTACAGATATTAAAAAAGACCATTTATATTTAAAGCGGCCACAGTAGGTTTCAAATATTGAAAAATAAAATTCCTTCCTTCTGCAGCAGCAGTAGACGATATAGGAAAAAATGCCAGAATTCTAATTTATTTCTGTGAAAGTTATTTAAAATATTTTGTAAGGAAAAAAAATCGTTCGCGAAAAAATTGACATCAAATAAAGAAATATTAATTAAACTTCAGATGAAATCAATATTTAGATTTAATCTGAAATTGTTCTTAATAAAAAGTTCAAGAACACTTCCAATTATTCTGAGGATTTTTTTTTAATAATTTCATATCGAAAAGAACATTTTTCTTTTATCGTCTGTCGTTATTAAATTATACCACACTGTATAATTCAATAGCTATTTTCAAGAAAAAATACTTTAAACACACATTAGCTGACCAATCCAATTCAAATAGAAAACAATAAAATATAAAAAGTGTTCAAAAGTTCCAGAGCTGGCGGTGGCAACTCTTTTTTAGTTTTATAATGACATCCATTCGCATTCGCGCGCGCGCACACATTTAGTATAAGAATTGGCTTTGGGTTCTTTTTTTTCTTCTTTATATTCATTTTTTTTATTGTTGAAAGCGAAGAAAAAACGGTCTCCGCTGGTGGGATGACGTCATTTCGACGGAACGATACAACGATGAGAGATTCAGATAGACACATTTGAAGAAGGCAGAAAGAGAAGACGGTCAAAACCTCAGCTCACAGTAGACGCACCCTGTTAATCTGAAAAGAGCAAAGGAAATCATTAAGTCATCGGAAATTAATTGCCATAAAAATACAACAGCACAAATATACACTAAGCCCTCGATTTACACGATAGACTAGTTTCTAAAAAACTCGTGTAAACTTAAATTGTGCAATTCGAATACAGCATTTATTTTTAAAATAAATATATATAGTAAGTTTAAAAAAATCCAAAATTATGTATTTTCTAAATAAAATTAAAAAACAAAGTTCGTATTTGCATTCTTCTGACCGTGTTAAACCGAAATGCAAATGCCGTGCAATAGGAAGTTCTTTCGCATTTTTCAGGTTGCAATTCAAATGCCGTGTAAATCTAGGTCTCTAGTATGAAACTGAACTTTTTTCCTTATTAATAGTTGCTTTTTTGTTAGTTATTATGTCGAAAGGCAATTCTAAAGGTACAAATGAATAGTTACACAGAAAGCAGCAATAATATAATTTGTTTAAACAAAACACAAAAATGTCTACTTAATTTTATATTCAGATAGATGTATCTGATATTGTACACAGTAGCGAATCCAGGGTTTTGGTCGGAGGGGGGGTTGAGGTCATAAAAATTTTGAATCGTCGTGACATCATGGCTTATATAAATCAAAACGCTTTAACTTTACTAAACCGACAATAAGAATCATAAAGGAAACTACAATACTTTCGATAATTTAATAAAAAACACAATGGAATAACTAGCCAAGACGCGTTAACCCTACAATGACTACAAAAGCTTGGGAAAACTTTTGAACCTGTCGAGCCAAAACGCAATGTTGCCACGTTCTATTTTTTAAAAAAAAAGACATTAAGAACAAACAGATGTAGTGACTTGAAAAAAAATTAAGAATTCGCCGCTGATTGTACATGACATTGTGAGGATGAAGGACAATAGTATGAACGCAATGAAATACATATTAAGGTAAATAATCTAAAAATTCCAAAACTAAGCTTAAAACATCTTGCAAGAATTCGTGTTAAACATTTAAATTCCACAGAAAAAAATTCAGATATTTTCCCATGCACCGATAATATTTTTCTAGCGCAGCTGAATTACATAATGAATATTCTAAATTCAAAATTGTTTTGATAGGTCTCAAATAGATATCGTACAGATAAACAAAATTCATTGGCACTGTACAGCTGCAGTCGAGAAATCAGTAAGACGCATTCAAACAGTAAACAAATATAAATCTTCTTTAAAAAAATTCAAAGGGAAAAAAATTACAAGGGCACAGATAATTTTTTATATCTAGAAAAAAAAATCCTTTTTTTGGCAGCCAAATCTTTTAAGAGGAATAAAATTATTCTACTAAACGAATTTGTAAAGCGCAGGGAGAAAAAAAATGGCGGGAAAAAAGAAATAAGCAGCAAAAGTTCTTTGAAAGCAAATGGCGCGGTCAGTTTCTTTGACAAGATACGCTCGATTAAACTGGTAGCACTTTGCTTTCACCAGTACTGCTTCTTAAATTTAAATATATATATATATTTCTCCATCTAGCATTCGAAATAGGCCGCTGAAAAGTCCTTGGTACCCGCGAAAATCGAGTTTCAATTCGGATCATTGAATACGGCTCGTAAATAAATGTATGATTTCGAACTCCTTTGTTAACGTGTGAGCGCCTGCCTATTCTTTTCGATGGCGTTTTCCCCAAAATGCTCCATTAGCTGGTCTGCGCGAAATATCACACCGAGGCGCGACACGGATTGAATTTCGCTACATTGTTCGCGATTTCGCATTAAATGAGAAAGGATTTTTTGGCGAGAGAGAGAGACGATCTCCTTTTTTAAAGTCTGGATGGTTTATTATTTATATTTCTTAACAGAGACTGCCGATTCGAAATTTAAAGGTTCTAAATTTGGCCACTATTATTTTCAGCTTATAACTAGAACGGTTCTGTCGGATTTAAAACAAGAACGGTGAAAATATCTTTTCCCGTTTTATTTTAATTAATTTTTTTTCTGGGCGGTTGAGAGTTATTATTCTCGATCGAGTTCCGCGCGCGGCACTTCTTCGGAACGTTAGTGGCGATTTTGATTGGCGGACGCGCAGGATACGTCATGACCTTCACCTGAATGAATTACTCTGATTATTATTTTCGGATTCAATTTTATATTTCGCTTGCTGTATAATAATCATTTTGACGTTCCAATTTTGTAATATTGTTTTGGATTAACGTACTCTGTATTGTAGGGCGAAAAAAAAATAAGCAGGAAAATCAAATAATGTGTATCTTTTGTTTTGATTTTGTTTTCAAAACTTTTTCATGTCATTATGGGTGTTTTTTTTTTTTTTTTTCATTTTGTTTTAAAGTCCTGATTCCACGGGCAACGCTGTGCGCATACTGCTAGTATCTAATAAAAAATATAACCGTCAACAAAATATTTATCTGAACATTAACGCATCTTAGCAAAAATCAAGGGAATATGGGAAAAAACTGATGCCGGTCAATGTTTCTTTTCTCTTCAATAAGGTGACCGACCGTACTCCTTTTGTAAGCTCTGTCTTCCCTCGTAAAGTGTCCTCCTAAATGTCCTTTTTTTCGATATTTGAAACTAGGAGCCTAAATATATATATTTAAATTCTGAAAAATTAATAAAGTGGGAAAATTAACACAATGAAATTGATAAAAGACGGGTGGAAATATTCAGCCATTTCAAAAATGAACATATCCCAAGCGAAAATTTATTTATTCTTGTTCAATTTTTATTGTACTGTCCTGAATAAATGCAGCGGTTGAAAGAATATTTCCAATTGCTAATGATTTTTGGACATGCGAGAAATCGAGATTGAGTATTGAAGTTCTTGCCGTGAAACTCAATATGAAGGATATTTCTTGTTCAGATATTTCTAATATATTCTTAGAAGATGATACATTGACAAAAAATATTCATTCTATGGAAAAGTAATCATTTAAATAATAACTAATAGGCATGCAAGCATAAATAAAATTTAAAATGTTACAAATGTTTTTATTATACATTTATCATATTGCAGTGTATTCTGTATTAATATTGTTGCAATAAACAAAATATTTCTTTTATTAATAATATTTTTTCTTCTATTTATTTGCGCTCATTTTCATTGCAAAAATGTTGTCACCTTATCTTCAAGCACTATTCATTTATATAACAGTAATACATATAAACCAAAAATATACATTTTTTAATTGCATGAGGCGATACGCAATCAATACTCTGTTCATAACAGATTGATCCGAAGTCTTATAACTGAAATTTTATCAACCAGACTTAAAACTTAAAAATAAAATGGAAATATCATGTGGCTTGCTGCATTTAGTAGCAAATAATAAAAACGAAACAGCAGAACAATAATTCAAGGGGGGGAAATACAATTTTTCCAAAATATTTGCTACAGAACTTATCTTATCACAAAACTTCATCATGTATATAAAAATAATATATATAATAACAATCTATATAAAAGTTCTTTTATTTTAAATGTTTCCATCAAAAAATAAGATAACCCACAAATATACGAGTATAATCCGTCATGAAAAATACATAAAATATACGTCGATGCATTTTTAAGATCTACACACACTCGGTGAAAAATTCGATAAATTTCAGGTTTACTTCAGAGAAAATATATACACATGCGAATAACTCAAGTAGTAAAAGAGCGTTACTCTTTTTTAACGATTATATTTTTAGAAATTGAACGTTGTGTAAGATTTATATAATCGTCAATCGTACATTTTTCCGGAGAATCTAAACCTGATAAAATATTTCATTTTTATCCGAATGTTTTTTTGCTGATAAGAATTCTCTAAACGGTAAATTATGTTTTCCTACGATTTGGAAAATGATTTTTTAAGGGAACTTCTCTACAGCTTATTGAAACGCATTAAACGTCTGAAAATCGTAAACATGTTGAAATTATAGATGAACAAGTGAAAATATTATTATGAAAAACATAGAAATAATTCATATTACTGTTTTAGACGCAAAACGTAAACATGATAAAAAATTTATATTATTGTTTTAGACATAACACGTAAACATGAGTAAATAATTCATATAAAGGTATACGGGTGCGAAAACACGGCATAAAATTTAAATTTGACAAATTAACCTCCTATTTAGAAGCTACACGAGGTTAATATACAGGGTGGCTACAGAAAATGTGAAAACAATTTCCCTGACTAAACTTACAACATTTCCCTGATTTACGGCAACTAATTATATTAGTTTCCTGGCAAACACTTTTACCAGTTATTTAATATGAAAAAATAATATATTTTTATGAAATTTAATTTTAAAAAAAATGGAATGAACATCCTAAAAAAATCTATTAAAAAAGTATATCACATTTCTTATATGTAAAAAATACTGGAAATTTTAACAAAATACTTTGCTTCTAAAACTGCATAAGAATTCTAAGAAACATTAAAACTACTCTTTGCAACACAAGTGAAATTTTTTTTAACAGTAAAAATTATTATGGTCTTTGCTCCAAACATTAAAACAATTCGATAACTAATTAGTGCTCTTTGCATCAGTACCAGAATATTTGCAGCAAAAACATAAAAATAGTATAATTATACGTACCTAATAATTTTTAGCAAAGATTTAAACAAGAGAAACTGCCAAAATATTACTTCAAATCTTTATTCTTTAACAAATCATAAATTCATTGCTTTAATCAAAAACTTATGCTTTTATAAATGAATATAAGTTCTTTAAATTCTATTTATTATTACAAATAATGCTAGACATAAGATAAAAAGTAACAAATAACTATTAATTTTCCCTGATTTTTAGATATTTTTACGAATTTCCCTGACTTTTCCAGATCGATAAAATTCCCTGACTTTTCCCTGATTTCCAGGTTCTGTCGCCACCGTGATGTAGAACAGACCACGTGACTTTGGTTTTAGTTTAGTTACACAGTAATACCTCGTTACAACGATACTTCGGGAACCAAATAAAGATATTGTTATAGAGGGATATATTGTTATATCGAGGGTGATATAATTATGATATTAAAAAAATTTAAATTTTGGTTGTTTTAATGTGGACACAATTCAACAATATACATTTTGAAAAAAAAAAAAGCATCGCCAGAGAGCTAATGATTTTTAAAGCATACAAAAATTTGAAAATTCAGCTATACAAAAGCAGCAAAGCATTTTATTTGTTAAATTGTTCTGTGGTAGTCATGAGCCATTACCAGAGTAACACTTGTTGTCTTCAAGTAGACTAAGTTATTGTATCCATTTCTGAGATGGGAAACGCTCTGGTGGTATGATCTCTCACTTCCGGGTATTTGGAAACAGAAATATTGTTACAGAAGAAGAAAATGGCGTTGAAATTTTTTTAAAAAAACATTGTTGTATAGTGGTTTATTGCTGTGCAGAATATCGTTATATTGAGGGGAGATTAACATTATTTTCTATGCAAATTCCCCGGGACCACAAAATTTTATTGTTGTAGAGAGATTTATCGTTGCATCGGGTATCGTTGTAGCGAGAGTTTCCTGTATTAACGTCCCGTTTAGAAGCAACACGAGGGCTATTTTGGGACTGACCTCGTAATTTTGAACCGCAGTCAGATGACGAGAACGACACCTGAGCTGGCACCTCCTGTCCAAACTTCCGCACCATATTAACAGCGGGTTGGTTGGTTGGTTTCAGTATAATGGCGCAAGAGCTAAATACGACCAACTGCGCCAACCATAACAGCGGGAGGACGTTTGGCCCCTACGCATGATTAAACGTGCAGCAGGTCCACATACACGGCGGATCTTCAGTGGAATCGGGTTCCGAACCAGGAACCCTCCGACCCAGAAGACGACATCTTACCACTAGGACAACGTTTCCTATCACGTGACTTTGGATACGATGACGACACCTGAGACGATATCTCACTCACCAAACTTCCATGCCACACTAACGGAGGACACTTGACCCACGATACAATGCGCACCAGACCCTCAAAGGATCTTCGGTGGAATCGAGTTTCGAACCTGTTGTCAAGTTGTAACAATGACTTGACCCTTGTGCAATATTTATATAATCTATCCGAAGTATTTGCATAATCAACCGATTTCATTTCGAATCTAAAATCGTAAAATTCCATTTCAATATATGAGTCGTTCAGAAGCCAATGCAGTAAGTCCAGAAAAAAAAAGTGTAAAAATTCATGTTCTTTAATACATTAATTTTTAAAATTTTTGGTTTATTAATTAGATAAGCACAAGTATATAAAATCTTCTAATGAAGCAACGAGTAAATCCTTTAATAGCTAAAAAGAATAATATTAATTCCATGCAAATTTAGAAAAATCAGAAAATATCAAAAAATGGCACAAGGCATTAAATTTATTTAAATATGACGAAGAAAACATCACGAATGGGCTTAGTTTACTGCTTAGACATAGAATTTAACACCTCTTTCTATGGAGGGGTCGTTGTCCCTCTTTGGGGACACTCCCTCATATGAGGATCCCTTTGGACACAGCCATCTCGATACGCTCAAAAATTAATGTTAAATCTGTCACAAAATCATAAGTTAAAACTTCAAAAATATTGGAAGAAAATTGCCGATTAAATTTGCTAAAATTGTAAAGGTCAAGAACTCAAAAAAATACCTATCTCCGTATTAAGAAATTTGGGTATCTTAAAATCTATATTTTTTCCTAAATGAAAGAGAAATTTCATTGTACTGCCATCTACATTCTAAAAGGAGAACTATCAGCTGCCTTTTCCTCCAATTTTCCGCGTTTCAAATTGGAAACGGATTTTTTTAGAAAATTTTAAAGTTGGTGTCCTCTTTTGCGACCACTGAGCAGGAAAAGGTGAACCGTTTTGTCTTCTGAGCGACTTATTTAATAACGCTACGATTCAGTACAGCACAAACTACACGGAAATATGTTGAAAGTTACACCTAAAAGAAACCAGCGGGCGTTTTCTCCCCTCCACTACTCATAATAAATGGCGCCTTTTGCGTTTCACTTCGTAGTATAGTGAAAAAAATCGAAGTATGCATTTGGATCTCCTTTGACCGACTGGGCCCACACTTTGGACCTACAGAACAAATCAAGGACTTACAATTTTGGTGACAAGCCCACGTGCTGAATTTAATTTATCTAGCCTGTTCCATTTTGAAGTCACCGTATTCACATACGAATAACAGACAATAATTAGCCAACCTTTTGGTAGATATGGATCAAAATTTTATACACGTCTACAAATCCCGTAAGAAAAACCATATGGCATATTTCAGCTATTTGCGTTTTTACTTTCTCTTATACAAAGAGAAAGTATTGAAATCGTCAAAAAAATTCGATCTAAAAAAAAAAAAAAAAAAAAAAAAGATTTTGACGAATCTCCACGTTTTAGATCTCCCTGAATCCGAAAAACACAATTTTGGAATTATGTCTGTGTGTCTGTCTGTGAACATGATAACTCAAAACACTATTAATAAATAATACAGGGATGAAATTTGGTATATGGTCTTTACACATAATTTGTAGGTGTCTATCAAATTTTGGACAAAATCTGCCCGTGTGTATGTGAACGCGATAACACGCAAACTTAAATAGCCAGGTGGATAAAATTTGGTACAAATTTTTATCACCACGAATGTAGGTTTGTATCAAATTTTGGACCAAATCTATCAAAAGGTTGAGTGTCTGTGTGTCTGTCTAATCTCATACTTTTGAACGCAATAACTTCTTTAAAAAATTACTTTGATAAATCAAATTTGGTATGTGGCCTTCTTACCTTAATGATAGATTGATGTCCAATTTTTGTGTCAATCGGTTGAAAAAAGGCGTTCAAATTGCAAATTTCGTTTTCTTTATCTTACACCCAGCCCTATTGGTAATCACGCCGTTTTCTAATTCCACTTCCGCGTTGGACGACCTTCGGAAATCGCGGTATGACGCTTCGCTTATTTTTTCTCTCTACTGCGTTAGGAGTTCTTGTTCGTTTTACTGCCTTTTAGCTTATTTTTTTTCTCTACATGTGTTAGGAGTATACGAGAAAGTTTAAGGGAGACCACTCCAGCTGGTTTTTCGGTTAACGTGTTCAGAAGCGCTTGGACAGACAGACAGGCTTCCGGCTGATATATTTCCTCTAAAATTTGATAGAAATTTAGCAATTTTGATGTGAAGAGCACATACAAAATTTCACCTTTCTAGCTTTTTCCGTTTTGAGTTTTCGTTCTCTCTGACCGACTGAGAGACAAATATTCCAATAATGATTATTACGAAACTTATAAAAGAAAGTAAAAAAGTTGTCGCGGTATCTTTTTTGTTGCTCCGTAAAAAAAATTCTTAAATTTTTTTTAATGATATAGACTATTTTTTTACGAACCTTGGATTAATACAGAAAATTCATTTTTCTTTTAATATGATAAAGAATTAAAAATATTTTCAAATCAGACAAAATATAAAATTAATCGTTTAATAAACTACATCTTTAAAAACTAACTATATGTTCGATAAAGAGTTAGAATGAATTTTTTGACTTTTTGAATAATCCCGCTACATATTATTAACTTATCCCATTTAAAACAGGGATAAAAGAATCGCTTCACCGAATTAACATTTTTTTAATAAAATCGTCTGCCAGAATAAATATTCTAACCTTGATTTTAAATTCTTTCGTTGAGAATAGAAGCTAAAGAAGAAGAAAAATAATAATCTTTTCAGATTTGCAATTAATATAATAAAAAAAAAATCAAATCTGCTTTAAAAGAATATGGAGATTATAAACACTGAACGCAATGAATCTATAAGATAAAGAATATAAAATCTTCTTAAAGAGATAAGTCCGTAAAAAAAGAACAAAATTTTAGTGCAATAATAAACGAGGAATAATAATGATTACCCAATTATGTTTTATTTGTATATAATAAAGTAATTTAGCATAAATAGCGAGGAGGTTTTTGCGTAATTAAAATTTTTTAAAAGGACTTTAAGCTCAGTCATTAAGTAAGTAATTAAAAC